>CAJHQP010000625.1:0-92002 GCA_905132765.1 Moricandia arvensis | reverse complement strand
TGAAAACCCATTTAGTTTTTAGGATTTAGATATCATAAACCAACTAGGGGTTGGTTTTATCTTTTCATAAACCCACTAGGGTTGGATTTATCTATAGAGTCGTTAGGGTTTTTGTAATTTCCCTAATAAGGCCTGATATTTAACACTATTGTGCCATGATATACGCTCTATCTAGGTTCTATTATACTGTTTTGAGTATGTATTAGAGTATTTCGGTTGAAAACCGATTAGCTTTAGGATATAGATTTCATAAACCCACTAGGGGTGGTTTTATCTTTTCATAACCCATAAGTGTTGGTTTTATCCTTTTCATAAACCCAGTAGGGGATGTATTTATCTATAGAGTTCGGTTAGGGTTTTGTATTTCCTGATAAGGCCTGATATTTACCACTATTGTGCCACGATATAAGCTCTATTTAGGTTCTATTATATTTGTTTGAGTATGTCTTAGAGTATTTCGGGTGAAAACCCCATTAGCTTTTAGGATTTAGATTTCATAACCCACTAGGGGTTGGTTTTATCTTTTCATAAACCCACTAAGGGTTGGTTTTATCTTTTCATAAACCCACTAGGGGTTGGATTTATCATAGAGTCGGTTAGGGTTTTTGTAGTTTCCTGATAAGGCCTGATATTTACCACTATTGTGCCATGATATAAGCTCTATTTAGGTTCTATTATATGTGTTTAGAGTATGTCTTAGAGTATTTCGGGTGAAAACCCATTAGCTTTAGGATTTAGATTTCATAAACCCACTAGGGGTTGGTTTTATCTTTTCATAAACCCACTAAGGGTTGGTTTTATCTTTTCATAAACCCACTAGGGGTTGGATTTATCTATAGAGTCGGATTAAGGGTTTTGTAGTTTCCTCGATAAGGCCTGATATTTACACTATTGTGCCATGATATAAGCTCTATTTAGGTTCTATTATATGTGTTTAGAGTATGTCTTAGAGTATTTCGGTGAAAACCATTAGCTTTAGGATTTAGATTTCATAAACCCACTAGGGGTTGGTTTATCTTTTCATAAACCCACTAAGGGTTGGTTTTATCCTTTTCATAAACCCAGTAGGGGTTGGATTTATCTATAAGTCGGTTAGGGTTTTTGTAGTTTCCGATAAGGCCTGATAATTACCACTATTGTACATGATATAAGTTCTAATTAGGTTTTATTATATGTGTTTAGAGTATGTCTTAGAGTATTTCGGGTGAAAACCGATTAGTTTAGGATTTAGATTTCATAAACCCACTAGGGGTTGGTTTTATCTTTTCATAAACCCACTAAGGGTTGGTTTTATCTTTTCATAAACCCACTAGGGGTTAGATTTATCTATAGAGTCGGTTAGGGTTTTTATGATTTCCTGATAAGGCCTGATATTTTCCACTATTCTGCCATGATATAAGCTCTATCTAGTTTCTATTATACGTGTTTTTAGTATGTATTAGAGTATTTCAGGTGAAGACCCATTAGCCTTAGGATTTAGATTTCATAAACCCACTAGGGGTTGGTTTTATCTTTTCAAAACCCACTAAGGGTTGGTTTTATCTTTTCATAAACCCACTAAGGGTTGGTTTTATCTTTTCCACTAGGGGTTGGATTTATCAATAGAGTCGGTTAAGGTTTTTGTAGTTTCCTCATAAGGCCTGATATTTACTACTATTGAGCCATGATAAAAGCTCTATTTAGGTTCTATTATATGTGTTTAGAGTATGTCTTAGAGTATTTCGGGTTAAAACTCATTAGCTTTAGGATTTTGACTTCATAAACCCACTAGGGGTTCGTTTTATCTTTTCATAAACCCACTAAGGGTTGGTTTTATCCTTTTCATAAACCAGTAAGGGTTGGATTTATCTATAAGTCGGTTAGGGTTTTTGTAGTTTCCGGATAAGGCCTGATAAATACCACTATTGTGCCATGATATAAGCTTTATTTAGGTTTTATTATATTTGTTTAGAGTATGTCTTAGAGTATTTCGGGTGAAAACCCATTAGTTTTAGGATTTAGATATCATAAACCAACTAGGGGTTGGTTTTATCTTTTCATAAACCCACTAAGGGTTGGATTTATCTATAGAGTCGGTTAGGGTTTTTGTAATTTCCTAATAAGGCCTGATATTTAACACTATTGTGCCATGATATACGCTCTATCTAGGTTCTATTATACCTGTTTTGAGTATGTATTAGAGTATTTCAGGTGAAAACCGATTAGCTTTAGGATATAGATTTCATAAACCCACTAGGGGTTGGTTTTATCTTTTCATAAACCCACTAAGTGTTGGTTTTATCTTTTCATAAACCCACTAGGGGATGTATTTATGTATAGAGTCGGTTAGGGTTTTTGTAATTTCCTGATAAGGCCTGATATTTACCACTATTGTGCCACGATATAAGCTCTATTTAGGTTCTATTATATTTGTTTTGAGTATGTATTAGAGTATTTCAGGTGAAAACCCATTAGCTTTAGGATATAGATTTCATAAACCCACTAGGTGTTGGTTTTATCTTTTCATAAACCCACTAAGGGTTGGTTTTATCTTTCATAAACCCAGTAGGGGTTGGATTTATAGAGTCGGTTAGGGTTTTTGTAGTTTCCGGATAAGGCCTGATAATTAACACTATTGTGCCATGATATAAGCTCTATTTAGGTTTTATTATATGTGTTTTGAGTATGTCTTAGAGTATTTCGAGCGAAAACCCATTAGCTTTAGGATTTAGATTTCATAAACCCACTAGGGGTTGGTTTTATCTTTTCATAAACCCACTAAGGGTTGGTTTTATCCTTTTCATAAACCCAGTAGGGGTTGGATTTATCTATAGAGTCGGTTAGGGTTTTTGTACTTTCCGGATAACGCCTGATATTTACCACTATTTTGCCATGACATAAGCTCTATTTAGGTTTTATTATTTGTATTTAGAGTATGTCCTAGAATATTTCGGGTGAAAACCCATTAGCTTTAGGATTTAGATTTCATAAACCCACTAGGGGTTGGTTTTATCTTTTCATAAACCCACTAAGGGTTGGTTTTATCTTTTCATAAACCCACTAGGGGTTGGATTTATCTATAGAGTCGATTAAGGTTTTTGTAGTTTCCTCATAAGGCCTGGTATTTACTACTATTGAGACATGATATAAGCTCTATTTAGGTTCTATTATATGTGTTTAGAGTATGTCTTAGAGTATTTCGGGTGAAAACCCATTAGCTTTAGGATTTAGATTTCATAAACCCACTAGGGGTTGGTTTTATCTTTTCATAAACCCACTAAATGTTGGTTTTATCTTTTCATAAACCCACTAGGGGTAGGATTTATCTATAGAGTCGGTTAGGGTTTTTGTAGTTTCCTGATAAGGCCTAATATTTACAACAATTGTGCCATGATATAAGCTCTATCTAGGTTCTTTTATACGTGTTTTGAGTATGTATTAGAGTATTTCAGGTGAAAACCCATTAGCTTTAGGATTTAGATTTCATAAACCCATTAGGTGTTGGTTTTATCTTTTCATAAACCCACTAAGGGTTGGTTTTATCTTTTCATAAACCCACTAGGGGTTGGAGTTATCCATAGAGTCGGTAAGGGTTTTTGTAATTTCCTGATAAGGCCTGATATTTACCACTATTGTGCCATGATATAAGCTCTATTTAGGTTCTATTATATGTGTTTAGAGTATGTCTTAGAGTATTTCAGGTGTAAACCCATTAGCTTTAGGATTTAGATTTCATAAACCCACTAGGGGTTGGTTTTATCTTTTCATAAACCCACTAAGGGTTGGTTTTATCTTTTCATAAACCCACTAGAGGTTGGATTTAGCTATAGAGTTGGTGAGGGTTTTTGTTGTTTCCTGATAAGGCCTGATATTTACCACTATTGTTCCATTATATAAGTTCTATCTAGGTTCTATTATACGTGTTTTGAGTATATATTAGAGTATTTCAGGTGAAAACCCATTAGCTTTAGGATATAGATTTGATAAACCCACTAGGGGTTGGTTTTATCTTTTCATAAACCCACTAAGGGTTGGTTTTATATTTTCATAAACCCACTAGGGGTTGGATTTATCTATAGAGTCGGTTAAGGTTTTTGTAGTTTCCTGATAAGGCCTGATATTTACGACTATCGTGCCCTGACATAAGCTTTATTTAGGTTTTATTATATATGTTTAGAGTATGTCTTAGAATATTTCGGGTGAAAACTCATTAGCCTTAGGATTTAGATTTCATAAACCCACTAGGGGTTGGTTTTATCTTTTCATAAACCCACTAAGGGTTGGTTTTATCTTTTCATAAACCCACTAAGGGTTGGTTTTATCTTTTCATAAACCCACTAGGGGTTGGATTTATCTATAGAGTCGATTAAGGTTTTTGTAGTTTCCTCATAAGGCCTGATATTTACTACTATTGAGCCATGATATAAGCTCTATTTAGGTTTTATTATATGTGTTTAGAGTATGTCTTAGAGTATTTCAGGTGAAAACTCATTAGCTTTAGGAGTTAGATTTCATAAACCCACTAGGGGTTGGTTTTATCTTTTCATAAACCCACTAAGGATTGGTTTTATCCTTTTCATAAACCCAGTAGGGGTTGGATTTATCTATAAAGTCGGTTAAGGTTTTTGTAGTTTACGGATAAGGACTGATAATTACCACTATTGTGCAATGATATAAGCTCTAAATAGGTTTTATTATATGTGTTTAGAGTATGTCTTAGAGTATTTCGGGTGAAAACCGATTAGTTTTAGGATTTAGATTTCATAAACCCACTAGGGGTTGGTTTTATCTTTTCATAAACCCACTAAGGGTTGGTTTTATCTTTTCATAAACCCACTAGGGGTTGGATTTATCTATAGAGTCGGTTAGGGTTTTTATAATTTCCAGATACGGCCTGATATTTTCCACTATTGTGCCATGATATAAGCTCTATCTAGTTTCTATTATACGTGTTTTGAGTATGTATTAGAGTATTTCAGGTGAAGACCCATTAGCCTTAGGATTTAGATTTCATAAACCCACTAGGGGTTGGTTTTATCTTTTCAAAAACCCACTAAGGGTTGGTTTTATCTTTTCATAAACCCACTAAGGGTTGGTTTTATCTTTTCCACTAGGGGTTGGATTTATCAATAGAGTCGGTTAAGGTTTTTGTAGTTTCCTCATAAGGCCTGATATTTACTACTATTGAGCCATGATAAAAGCTCTATTTAGGTTCTATTATATGTGTTTAGAGTATGTCTTAGAGTATTTCGGGTTAAAACTCATTAGCTTTAGGATTTTGACTTCATAAACCCACTAGGGGTTCGTTTTATCTTTTCATAAACCCACTAAGGGTTGGTTTTATCCTTTTCATAAACCCAGTAAGGGTTGGATTTATCTATAAAGTCGGTTAGGGTTTTTGTAGTTTCCGGATAAGGCCTGATAAATACCACTATTGTGCCATGATATAAGCTCTATTTAGGTTTTATTATATGTGTTTAGAATATGTCTTAGAGTATTTCGGGTGAAAACCCATTAGTTTTAGGATTTAGATTTCATAAACCAACTAGGGGTTGTTTTATCTTTTCATAAACCCACTAAGGGTTGGATTTATCTATAGAGTCGGTTAGGGTTTTTGTAATTTCCTAATAAGGCCTGATATTTAACACTATTGTGCCATGATATAAGCTCTATCTAGGTTCTATTATACGTGTTTTGAGTATGTATTAGAGTATTTCAGGTGAAAACCCATTAGCTTTAGGATATAGATTTCATAAACCCACTAGGGGTTGGTTTTATCTTTTCATAAACCCACTAAGTGTTGGTTTTATCTTTTCATAAACCCACTAGGGGATGGATTTATGTATAGAGTCGGTTAGGGTTTTTGTAATTTCCTGATAAGGCCTGATATTTACCACTATTGTTGCACGATATAAGCTCTATTTAGGTTCTATTATATTTGTTTTGAGTATGTATTAGAGTATTTCAGGTGAAAACCCATTAGCTTTAGGATATAGATTTCATAAACCCACTAGGTGTTGGTTTTATCTTTTCATAAACCCACTAAGGGTTGGTCTTATCTTTTCATAAACCCAGTAGGGGTTGGATTTATCTATAGAGTCGGTTAGGGTTTTTGTAGTTTCCGGATAAGGCCTGATAATTAACACTATTGTGCCATGATATAAGCTCTATTTAGGTTTTATTATATGTGTGTTTGAGTATGTCTTAGAGTATTTTGAGCGAAAACCCATTAGCTTTAGGATTTAGATTTCATAAACCCACTAGGGGTTGATTTTATCTTTTCATAAACCCACTAAGGGTTGGTTTTATCCTTTTCATAAACCCAGTAGGGGTTGGATTTATCTATAGAGTCGGTTAGGGTTTTTGTACTTTCCGGATAAGGCCTGATATGTACCACTATTGTGCCATGACATAAGCTCTATTTAGGTTTTATTATTTGTATTTAGAGTATGTCCTAGAATATTTCGGGTGAAAACCCATTAGCTTTAGGATTTAGATTTCATAAACCCACTAGGGGTTGGTTTTATCTTTTCATAAACCCACTAAGGATTGGTTTTATCTTTTCATAAACCCACTAGGGGTTGGATTTATCTATAGAGTCGGTTAAGGTTTTTGTAGTTTCCTCATAAGGCCTGGTATTTACTACTATTGAGACATGATATAAGCTCTATTTAGGTTCTATTATATGTGTTTAGAGTATATCTTCGAGTATTTCGGGTGAAAACTCATTAGCTTTAGGATTTAGATTTCATAAACCCACTAGGGGTTGGTTTTATCTTTTCATAAACCCAGTAAGGGTTGGTTTTATCCTATTCATAAACCCAATAGGGGTTGGATTTATCTATAAAGTCGGTTAGGGTTTTTGTAGTTTCTGGATAAGGCCTGATAATTACCACTATTGTGCCATGATATAAGCTCTATTTAGGTTTTATTATATGTGTTTAGAGTATGTCTTAGAGTATTTCGGGTGAAAACCCATTAGTTTTAGGATTTAGATTTCATTAACCCACTAGGGATTGGTTTTATCTTTTCATAAACCCAGTAAGGGTTGGTTTTATCTTTTCATAAACCAACTAGGGGTTGGATATATCTATATAGTCGGTTAGGGTTTTTGTAATTTCCTGATAAGGCCCGATATTTTCCACTATCGTGCCATGATATAAGCTCTATCTAGGTTCTATTATACGTATTTTGAGTATGTATTAGAGTATTTTAGGTGAAAACTCATTAGCTTTAGGATATAGATTTCATAATCTCACTAGGGGTTGGTTTTATCTTTTCATAAACCCACTAAGGTTTGGTTTTATCTTTTCATAAACCCACTAGGGGTTGGATTTATCTATAGAGTCGGTTAGGGTTTTTGTAATTTCCTGAAAAGGCCAGATATTTACCACTATTGTGACATGATATAAGCTTTATTTAGGTTCTATTATATGTGTTTAGAGTATGTCTTAGAGTATTTTGGGTGAAAACTCATTAGCTTTATGATTTAGATTTCATAAACCCACTAGGGGTTTTTTTTATCTTTTCATAAACCCACTAAGGGTTGGTTTTATCCTTTTCATAAACCCAGTAGGGGTTGGATTTATCTATAAAGTCGGTTAGGGTTTTTGTAGTTTCCGGATAAGGCCTGATAAATACCACTATTGTGCCATGATATAAGCTCTATTTAGGTTTTATTATATGTGTTTAGAGTATTTCTTAGAGTATTTCGGGTGAAAACCCATTAGTTTTAGGATTTAGATTTCATAAACCCACTAGGGGTTGGTTTTATCTTTTCATAAACCCACTAAGGGTTGGTTTTATCTTTTCATAAACCCACTAGGGGTTGGATTTATCTATAGAGTCGGTTAGGGTTTTTGTAGTTTCTTGATAAGGCCTGATATGTACAACTATTGTGCCATGAAATAAACTCTATCTAGGTTCTATTATACGTGTTTTGAGTATGTATTAGAGTATTTTAGGTGAAAACCCATTAGCTTTAGGATATAGATTTCATAAACCCACTAGGGGTTGGTTTTATCTTTTCATAAACCCACTAAGGGTTGGTTTTATCTTTTCATAAACCCACTAGGGGATGGATTTATCTATAGAGTCGGTTAGGGGTTTTGTAATTTCCTGATAAGGCCTGATATTTATCACTATTGTGCCATGATATAAACTCTATTTAGGTTCAATTATAAGTGTTTAGAGTATGTCTTAGAGTATTTTGGGTGAAAACCCATTAGCTTTAGGATTTAGATTTCATAAACCCACTAGGGGTTGGTTTTATCTTTTCATAAACCCACTAAGGGTTGGTTTTATCCTTTTCATAAACCCAGTAGGGGTTGGATTTATCTATAGAGTCGGTTAGGGTTTTTGTAGTTTCCAGATAAGGCCTGATATTTACCACTATTGTGCCATAACAAAAGCTCTATTTTGGTTTTATTATATGTGTTTAGAGTATGTCTTAGAGTATTTCGGGTGAAAACTCATTAGCTTTAGGATTTAGATTTCATAAACCCACTAGGGGTTGGTTTTATCTTTTCATAAACCCAGTAAGGGTTGGTTTTATCCTTTTCATAAACCCAATAGGGGTTGGATTTATCTATAGAGTCGGTTAGGGTTTTTGTAATTTCCTAATATGGCCTGATATTTATCACTATTGTGCCATGATATAAACTCTATTTAGGTTCAATTATAAGTGTTTAGAGTATGTCTTAGAGTATTTTGGGTGAAAACCCATTAGCTTTAGGATTTAGATTTCATAAACCCACTAGGGGTTGGTTTTATCTTTTCATAAACCTACTAAGGGTTGGTTTTATCCTTTTCATAAACCCAGTAGGGGTTGGATTTATCTATAGAGTCGGTTAGGGTTTTTGTAGTTTCCAGATAAGGCCTGATATTTACCACTATTGTGCCATGACAAAAGCTCTATTTAGGTTTTATTATTTGTGTTTAGAGTATGTCTTAGAATATTTCGGGTGAAAACCCATTAGCTTTAGGATTTAGATTTCATAAACCCACTAGGGGTTGGTTTTATCTTTTCATAAACCCACTAAGGGTTGGTCTTATCTTTTCATAAACCCACTAGGGGTTGGATTTATCTATAGAGTCGGTTAAGGTTTTTGTAGTTTCCTCATAAGGCCTGGTATTTACTACTATTGAGCCATGATATAAGCTCTATTTAGGTTCTATTATATGTGTTTAGAGTATGTCTTAGAGTATTTCGGGTGAAAACTCATTAGCTTTAGGATTTAGATTTCATAAACCCACTAGGGGTTGGTTTTATCTTTTCATAAACCCAGTAAGGGTTGGTTTTATCCTTTTCATAAACCCAATAGGGGTTGGATTTATCTATAAAGTCGGTTAGGGTTTTTCTACTTTCCGGATAAGGCCTGATAATTACCACTATTGTGCCATGATATAAGCTCTATTTAGGTTTTATTATATGTGTTTAGAGTATGTCTTAGAGTATTTCGGGTGAAAACCCATTAGTTTTAGGATTTAGATATCATTAACCCACTAGGGATTGGTTTTATCTTTTCATAAACCCAGTAAGGGTTGGTTTTATCTTTTCATAAACCCACTAGCGTTTGGATTTATCTATAGAGTCGGTTGGGGTTTTTGTAATTTCCTGATAAGGCCTGATATTTACCACTATTGTGCCATGATATAACCTCTATCTAGGTTCTATTATACGTGTTTTGAGTATGTATTAGAGTATTTCAGGTGAAAACCCATTATCTTTAGGATATAGATTTCATAATCCCACTAGGGGTTGGTTTTATCTTTTCATAAACCCACTAAGGGTTGGTTTTATCTTTTCATAAACCCACTAGGGGTTGGATTTATCTATAGAGTCGGTTAGGGTTTTTGTAATTTCCTAATAAAGCCTGATATTTACCACTATTGTGCCATGATATAAGCTCTATTTAGGTTCTATTATATGTGTTTTGAGTATGTATTAGAGTATTTCAGGTGAAAACCCATTAGCTTTAGGATATAGATTTCATAAACCCACTAGGTGTTGGTTTTATCTTTTCATAAACCCACTAAGGGTTGGTTTAATCTTTTCATAAACCCACTAGGGGTTGGAGTTATCTATAGAGTCGGTTAGGGTTTTGTATTTTCCTGATAAGGCCTGATATTTACCACTATTGTGCCATGATATAAACTCTATTTAGGTTCAATTATATGTGTTTAGAGTATGTCTTAGAGTATTTTGGGTGAAAACCCATTAGCTTTAGGATTTAGATTTCATAAACCCACTAGGGTTTGGTTTTATCTTTTCATAAACCCATTAAGGGTTGGTTTTATCCTTTTCATAAACCCTGTAGGGGTTGGATTTATCTATAAAGTCGGTTAGGGTTTTTGTGGTTTCATGATAAGGCCTGATATTTACAACTATTGTACCATGATATAAGCTTTATCTAGGCTCTATTATACGTGTTTTGAGTATGTATTAGAGTATTTCAGGTGAAAACCCATTAGCTTTAGGATTTAGATTTCATAAACCCACTAGGTGTTGGTTTTATCTTTTCATAAACCCACTAAGGGTTGGTTTTATCTTTTCATAAACCCACTAGGGGATGGATTTATCTATAGAGTCGGTTAGGGTTTTTGTAATTTCCTAATAAGGCCTGATATTTACCACTATTGTGCCATGATATAAGTTCTATTTAGGTTCTATTATTTGTGTTTTGAGTATGTATTAGAGTATTTCAGGTGAAAACCCATTAGCTTTAGGATATAGATTTCATAAACCCACTAGGTGTTGGTTTTATCTTTTCATAAACCCACTAAGGGTTGGTTTTATCTTTTCATAAACCCACTAGGGGTTGGAGTTATCTATAGAGTCGGTTAGGGTTTTTGTAGTTTCCTGATAAGGCCTGATATTTACCACTATTGTGCCATGATATAAACTCTATTTAGGTTCAATTATATGTGTTTAGAGTATGTCTTAGAGTATTTTGGGTGAAAACCCATTAGCTTTAGGATTTAGATTTCATAAACCCACTTGGGGTTGGTTTTATCTTTTCATAAACCCACTAAGGGTTGGTTTTATCCTTTTCATAAACCCAGTAGGGGTTCGATTTATCTATAGAGTCGGTTAGGCTTTTTGTAGTTTCCGGATAAGACCTGATAATTACCACTATTGTGCCATGATATAAGCTCTATTTAGGTTTTATTATATGTGTTTAGAGTATGTCTTAGAGTATTTCTGGTGAAAACCCATTAGCTTTAGGATTTAGATTTCATAAACCCACTAGGGGTTGGTTTTATCTTTTCATAAACCCACTAAGGGTTGGTTTTATCCTTTTCATAAACCCAGTAGGGGTTGGATTTATCTATAGAGTCGGTTTGGGTTTTTGTAGTTTCCGGATAAGGCCTGATATTTACCACTATTGTGCCATGACATAAGCTCTATTTAGGTTTTATTATTTGTGTTTAGAGTATGTCTTAGAATATTTAGGGTGAAAACCCATTAGCTTTAGGATTTAGATTTCATAAACCCACTAGGGGTTGGTTTTATCTTTTCATAAACCCACTAAGGGTTGGTTTTATCTTTTCATAAACCCACTAGGGGTTGGATTTATCTATAGAGTCGGTTAAGGTTTTAGTAGTTTCCTCATAAGGCCTGATATTTACTACTATTGAGCCATGATATAAGCTATATTTAGGTTCTATTATATGTGTTTAGAGTATGTCTTAGAGTATTTCGGATGAAAACTCATTAGCTTTAGGATTTAGATTTCATAAACCCACTAGGGGTTGGTTTTATGTTTTCATAAACCCAGTAAGGGTTGGTTTTATCCTTTTCATAAACCCAGTAGGGGTTGGATTTATCTATAAAGTCGGTTAGGGTTTTTGTAGTTTTCGGATAAGGCCTGATAATTACCACTATTGTGCCATGATATAAGCTCTATTTAGGTTTTATTATATGTGTTTAGAGTATGTCTTAGAGTATTTCGGGTGAAAACCCATTAGTTTTAGGATTTAGATTTCATAAACCCACTAGGGATTGGTTTTATCTTTTCATAAACCTAGTAAGGGTTGGTTTTATCTTTTCAGAAACCCACTAGGGGTTGGATTTATCTATAGAGTCGGTTAGGGTTTTTGTAATTTCCTGATAAGGCCTGATATTTACCACTATTGTGCCATGATATAAGCTCTATCTAGGTTCTATTATACGTGTTTTGAGTATGTATTAGAGTATTTCAGGTGAAAACCCATTAGCTTTAGGATATAGATTTCATAATCCCACTAGGGGTTGGTTTTATCTTTTCATAAACCCACTAAGGGTTGGTTTTATCTTTTCATAAACCCACTAGGGGTTGGAGTTATCTATAGAGTCGGTTAGGGTTTTTGTATTTTCCTGATAAGGCCTGATATTTACCACTATTGTGCCATGATATAAACTCTATTTAGGTTCAATTATATGTGTTTAGAGTATGTCTTAGAGTATTTTGGGTGAAAACCCATTAGCTTTAGGATTTAGATTTCATAAACCCACTAGGGTTGGTTTTATCTTTTCATAAACCCACTAAGGGTTGGTTTTATCCTTTTCATAAACCCAGTAGGGGTTGGATTTATCTATAGAGTCGGTTAGGGTTTTTGTAGTTTCCTAATAAGGCCTGATATTTACAACTATTGTGCCATGATATAAGCTCTATTTAGGTTCTATTATATGTGTTTAGAGTATGTCTTAGAGTATTTCGGGTGAAAACCCATTAGCTTTAGGATTTAGATTTCATAAACCCACTAGGGGTTGGTTTTATCTTTTCATAACCCACTAAGGGTTGGTTTTATCTTTTCATAAACCCACTAGGGGTTGGATTTATCTATAGAGTCGGTTAGGGTTTTTGTAGTTTCCTGATAAGGCCTGATATTTACCACTATTGTGCCATGGTATAAGCTCTATTTAGGTTTTAATTATATGTGTTTAGAGTATGTCTTAGAGTATTTTCGGGTGAAAACCCATTAGCTTTAGGATTGAGATTTCATAAACCCACATAGGGTTGGTTTTATCTTTTCATAAACCCACTAAGGGTTGGTTTTATCTTTTCATAAACCCACTAGGGGTTGGATTTATCTATAGAGTCGGTTAGGGTTTTTGTAGTTTCCTGATAAGGCCTGATATTTACCACTATTGTGCCATGATATAAGCTCTATTTAGGTTCTATTATATGTGTTTAGAGTATGTCTTAGAGTATTTCGGGTGAAAACCCATTAGCTTTAGGATTAGATTTCATAAACCCACTAGGGGTTGGTTTTATCTTTTCATAAACCCACTAAGGGTTGGTTTTATCTTTTCATAAACCCACTAGGGGTTGGATTTATCTATAGAGTCGGTTAGGGTTTTTGTAGTTTCCTGATAAGGCCTGATATTTACCACTATTGTGCCATGATATAAGCTCTATTTAGGTTCTATTATATGTGTTTAGAGTATGTCTTAGAGTATTTCGGGTGAAAACCCATTAGCTTTAGGATTTAGATTTCATAAACCCACTAGGGGTTGGTTTTATCTTTTCATAAACCCACTAAGGGTTGGTTTTATCTTTTCATAAACCCACTAGGGGTTGGATTTATCTATAGAGTCTTTTAGGGTTTTTGTAGTTTCCTGATAAGGCCTGATATCTACCACTGTTGTGCCATGATATAAACTCTATATAGGTTCTATTATATGTGTTTAGAGTATGTCTTAGAGTATTTTCGGGTGAAAACCCATTAGCTTTAGGATTTAGATTTCATAAACCCACTAGGGGTTGGTTTTATCTTTTCATAAACCCACTAAGGGTTGGTTTTATCTTTTCATAAACCCACTAGGGGTTGGATTTATCTATAGAGTCGGTTAGGGTTTTTGTAGTTTCCTGATAAGGCCTGATATTTACCACTATTGTGCCATGATATAAGCTCTATTTAGGTTCTATTATATGTGTTTAGAGTATGTCTTAGAGTATTTCGGGTGAAAACCCATTAGCTTTAGGATTTAGATTTCATAAACCCACTAGGGGTTGGTTTTATCTTTTCATAAACCCACTAAGGGTTGGTTTTATCTTTTCATAAACCCACTAGGGGTTGGATTTATCTATAGAGTCGGTTAGGGTTTTTGTAGTTTCCTGATAAGGCCTGATATTTACCACTATTGTGCCATGATATAAGCTCTATTTAGGTTTATTATATGTGTTTAGAGTATGTCTTAGAGTATTTCGGGTGAAAACCCATTAGCTTTAGGATTTAGATTTCATAAACCCACTAGGGGTTGGTTTTATCTTTTCATAAACCCACTAAGGGTTGGTTTTATCTTTCATAAACCCACTAGGGGTTGGATTTATCTATAGAGTCGGTTAGGGTTTTTGTAGTTTCCTGATAAGGCCTGATATTTACCACTATTGTGCCATGATATAAGCTCTATTAGGTTCTATTATATGTGTTTAGAGTATGTCTTAGAGTATTTCGGGTGAAAACCCATTAGCTTTAGGATTTAGATTTCATAAACCCACTAGGGGTTGGTTTATCTTTTCATAAACCCACTAAGGGTTGGTTTTATCTTTTCATAAACCCACTAGGGGTTGGATTTATCTATAGAGTCGGTTAGGGTTTTTGTAGTTTCCTGATAAGGCCTGATATTTACCACTATTGTGCCATGATATAAGCTCTATTTAGGTTCTATTATATGTGTTTAGAGTATGTCTTAGAGTATTTCGGGTGAAAACCCATTAGCTTTAGGATTTAGATTCATAAACCCACTAGGGGTTGGTTTTATCTTTTCATAAACCCACTAAGGGTTGGTTTTATCCTTTTCATAAACCCAGTAGGGGTTGGATTTATCTATAGAGTCGGTTAGGGTTTTTGTAGTTTCCGGATAAGGCCTGATAATTACCACTATTGTGCCATGATATAAGCTCTATTTAGGTTTATTATATGTGTTTAGAGTATGTCTTAGAGTATTTCGGGTGAAAACCCATTAGTTTTAGGATTTAGATTTCATAAACCCACTAGGGGTTGGTTTTATCTTTTCATAAACCCACTAAGGGTTGGTTTTAATCCTTTTCATAAACCCAGTAGGGGTTGGATTTATCTATAGAGTCGGTTTGGGTTTTTGTAGTTTCCGGATAAGGCCTGATATTTACCACTATTGTGCCATGATATAAGCTCTATTTAGGTTTTATTATATGTGTTTAGAGTATGTCTTAGAGTATTTCGGGTGAAAACCCATTAGCTTTAGATTTAGATTTCATAAACCCACTAGGGGTTGGTTTTATCTTTTCATAAACCCACTAAGGGTTGGTTTTATCTTTTCATAAACCCACTAGGGGTTGGATTTATCTATAGAGTCGGTTAAGGGTTTTTGTAGTTTCCTGATAAGGCCTGATATTTACCACTATTGTGCCATGATATAAGCTCTATTTAGGTTCTATTATATGTGTTTAGAGTATGTCTTAGAGTATTTCGGGTGAAAACCCATTAGCTTTAGGATTTAGATTTCATAAACCCACTAGGGGTTGGTTTTATCTTTTCATAAACCCACTAAGGGTTGGTTTTATCTTTTCATAAACCCACTAGGGGTTGGATTTATCTATAGAGTCGGTTAGGGTTTTTGTAGTTTCCTGATAAGGCCTGATATTACCACTATTGTGCCATGATATAAGCTCTATTTAGGTTTATTATATGTGTTTAGAGTATGTCTTAGAGTATTTCGGTGAAAACCCATTAGCTTTAGGATTTAGATTTCATAAACCCACTAGGGGTTGGTTTTATCTTTTCATAAACCCACTAAGGGTTGGTTTTATCTTTTCATAAACCCACTAGGGGTTGGATTTATCTATAGAGTCGGTTAAGGTTTTTGTATTTTTCTGATAAGGCCTGATATTTACCACTATTGTGCCATGATATAAGCTCTATCTAGGTTCTATTATACGTGTTTGAGTATGTATTAGAGTATTTCGGGTGAAAACCCATTAGCTTTAGGATTTAGATTTCATAAACCCACTAGGGTTGGTTTTATCTTTTCATAAACCCACTAAGGGTTGGTTTTATCTTTTCATAAACCCACTAGGGGTTGGATTTATCTATAGAGTCGGTTAAGGGTTTTG
This sequence comes from Moricandia arvensis, assembly GCA_905132765.1. Classification (NCBI taxonomy): domain Eukaryota; kingdom Viridiplantae; phylum Streptophyta; class Magnoliopsida; order Brassicales; family Brassicaceae; genus Moricandia; species Moricandia arvensis. Next base: position 75,944 of record CAJHQP010000625.1, on the reverse strand, counting down.
TATTTTCCTGATAAGGCCTGATATTTACCACTATTGTGCCATGATATAAGCTCTATTTAGGTTCTATTATATGTGTTTAGAGTATGTCTTAGAGTATTTCGGGTGAAAACCCATTAGCTTTAGGATTTAGATTTCATAAACCCACTAGGGGTTGGTTTTATCTTTTCATAAACCCATTAAGGGTTGGTTTTATCCTTTTCATAAACCCAGTAGGGGTTGGATTTATCTATAGAGTCGGTTAGGGTTTTGTAGTTTCCTGATAAGGCCTGATATTTACCACTATTGTGCCATGATATAAGCTCTATCTAGGTTCTATTATACGTGTTTTGAGTATGTATTAGAGTATTTCAGGTGAAAACCCATTAGCTTTAGGATTTAGATTTCATAAACCCACTAGGGGTTGGTTTATCTTTTCATAAACCCACTAAGGGTTGGTTTTATCTTTTCATAAACCCACTAGGGGTTGGATTTATCTATAGAGTCGGTTAGGGTTTTTGTAATTTCCTGATAAGGCCTGATATTTACCACTATTGTGCCATGATATAAGCTCTATTTAGGTTCTATTATATGTGTTTTGAGTATGTATTAGAGTATTTCAGGTGAAAACCCATTAGCTTTAGGATATAGATTTCATAAACCCACTAGGGTTGGTTTTATCTTTTCATAAACCCACTAAGGGTTGGTTTTATCTTTTCATAAACCCACTAGGGGTTGGATTTATCTATAGAGTCGGTTAGGGTTTTTGTAGTTTCCTGATAAGGCCTGATATTTACCACTATTGTGCCATGATATAAACTCTATTTAGGTTTATTATATGTGTTTAGAGTATGTCTTAGAGTATTTGGGTGAAAACCCATTAGCTTTAGGATTTAGATTTCATAAACCCACTTGGGGTTGGTTTTATCTTTTCATAAACCCACTAAGGGTTGGTTTTATCCTTTTCATAAACCCACTAGGGGTTGGATTTATCTATAGAGTCGGTTAGGGTTTTTGTAGTTTCCGGATAAGGCCTGATAATTACCACTATTGTGCCATGATATAAGCTCTATTTAGGTTTTATTATATGTGTTTAGAGTATGTCTTAGAGTATTTCGGGTGAAACCCATTAGCTTTAGATTTAGATTTCATAAACCACTAGGGTTGGTTTTATCTTTTCATAAACCCCACTAAGGATTGGTTTTATCTTTTCCATAAACCCACTAGGGGTTGGATTTATCTATAGAGTCGGTTAGGGTTTTTGTAGTTTCCTGATAAGGCCTGATATTTACCACTATTGTGCCATGACATAAGCTCTATTTAGGTTTTATTATATGTGTTTAGAGTATGTCTTAGAGTATTTCGGGTGAAAACCCATTAGCTTTAGGATTTAGATTTCATAAACCCACTAGGGGTTGGTTTTATCTTTTCATAAACCCACTAAGGGTTGGTTTTATCTTTTCATAAACCCACTAGGGGTTGGATTTATCTATAGAGTCGGTTAGGGTTTTTTGTAATTTCCTGATAAGGCCTGATATTTACCACTATTGTGCCATGATATAAGCTCTATTTAGGTTCTATTATATGTGTTTAGAGTATGTCTTAGAGTATTTCGGGTGAAAACCCATTAGCTTTAGGATTTAGATTTCATAAACCCACTAGGGTTGGTTTTATCTTTTCCTAACCCACTAAGGGTTGGTTTTATCTTTTCATAAACCCACTAGGGGTTGGATTTATCTATAGAGTCGGTTAGGGTTTTTTGTAGTTTCCTGATAAGGCCTGATATTTACCACTATTGTGCCATGATATAAGCTCTATTTAGGTTCAATTATATGTGTTTAGAGTATGTCTTAGAGTATTTCGGGTGAAAACCCATTAGCTTTAGGATTTAGATTTCATAAACCCACTAGGGGTTGGTTTTATCTTTTCATAAACCCACTAAGGGTTGGTTTTATCCTTTTCATAAACCCAGTAGGGGTTGGATTTATCTATAGAGTCGGTTAGGTTTTTGTAGTTTCCGGATAAGGCCTGATATTTACCACTATTGTGCCATGATATAAGCTCTATTTAGGTTTTATTATATGTGTTTAGAGTATGTCTTAGAGTATTTCGGGTGAAAACCCATTAGCTTTAGGATTTAGATTTCATAAACCACTAGGGGTTGGTTTATCTTTTCATAAACCCACTAAGGGTTGGTTTTATCCTTTTCATAAACCCAGTAGGGGTTGGATTTATCTATAGAGTCGGTTTAGGGTTTTTGTAGTTTCCGGATAAGGCCTGATATTTACCACTATTGTGCCATGATATAAGCTCTATTTAGGTTTCATTATATGTGTTTAGAGTATGTCTTAGAGTATTTCGGGTGAAAACCCATTAGCTTTAGGATTTAGATTTCATAAACCCACTAGGGGTTGGTTTTATCTTTTCATAAACCCACTAAGGGTTGGTTTTATCCTTTTCATAAACCCAGTAGGGGTTGGATTTATCTATAGAGTCGGTTAGGGTTTTTGTAGTTTCCGGATAAGGCCTGATAATTTACCACTATTGTGCCATGATATAAGCTCTATTTAGGTTTTATTATATGTGTTTAGAGTATGTCTTAGAGTATTTCGGGTGAAAACCCATTAGCTTTAGGATTTTAGATTTCATAAACCCACTAGGGGTTGGTTTTATCTTTTCATAAACCCACTAAGGGTTGGTTTTATCCTTTTCATAAACCCAGTAGGGGTTGGATTTATCTATAGAGTCGGTTAGGGTTTTTGTAGTTTCCTGATAAGGCCTGATATTTACCACTATTGTGCCATGGTATAAGCTCTATTTAGGTTCTATTATATGTGTTTAGAGTATGTCTTAGAGTATTTTGGGTGAAAACCATTAGCTTTAGGATTTAGATTTCATAAACCCACTAGGGGTTGGTTGTATCTTTTCATAAACCCACTAAGGGTTGGTTTTATCCTTTTCATAAACCCAGTAGGGGTTGGATTTATCTATAAAGTCGGTTAGGGTTTTTGTAGTTTCCGGATAAGGCCTGATAATTACCACTATTGTGCCATGATATAAGCTCTATTTAGGTTTTATTATATGTGTTTTAGAGTATGTCTTAGAGTATTTCGGGTGAAAACCCATTAGCTTTAGGATTTAGATTTCATAACCCACTAGGGGTTGGTTTTATCTTTTCATAAACCCACTAAGGGTTGGTTTTATCTTTTCATAAACCCAGTAGGGGTTGGATTTATCTATAGAGTCGGTTAGGGTTTTTGTAGTTTCCGGATAAGGCCTGATATTTACCACTATTGTGCCATGATATAAGCTCTATTTAGGTTCTATTATATGTGTTTAGAGTATGTATTAGAGTATTTCAGGTGAAAACCCATTAGCTTTAGGATTTAGATTTCATAAACCCACTAGGGGTTGGTTTTATCTTTTCATAAACCCACTAAGGGTTGGTTTTATCTTTTCATAAACCCACTAGGGGTTGGATTTATCTATAGAGTCGGTTAAGGGTTTTTGTAGTTTCCTGATAAGGCCTGATATTTACCACTATTGTGCCATGATATAACTCTATTTAGGTTCTATTATATGTGTTTAGAGTATGTCTTAGAGTATTTCGGGTGAAAACCCATTAGCTTTAGGATTTAGATTTCATAAACCCACTAGGGGTTGGTTTTATCTTTTCATAAACCCACTAAGGGTTGGTTTTATCCTTTTCATAAACCCACTAGGGGTTGGATTTATCTATAGAGTCGGTTAGGGTTTTTGTAGTTTCCGGATAAGGCCTGATAATTACCACTATTGTGCCATGATATAAGCTCTATTTAGGTTTATTATATGTGTTTAGAGTATGTCTTAGAGTATTTCGGGTGAAAACCCATTAGCTTTAGGATTTAGATTTCATAAACCCACTAGGGTTGGTTTTATCTTTTCATAAACCCACTAAGGGTTGGTTTTATCTTTTCATAAACCCACTAGGGGTTGGATTTATCTATAGAGTCGGTTAAGGGTTTTTGTAGTTTCCTGATAAGGCCTGATATTTACCACTATTGTGCCATGATATAAGCTCTATTTAGGTTCTATTATATGTGTTTTGAGTATGTCTTAGAGTATTTCGGGTGAAAACCCATTAGCTTTAGGATTTAGATTTCATAACCCACTAGGGTTGGTTTTATCTTTTCATAAACCCACTAAGGGTTGGTTTTATCTTTTCATAAACCCACTAGGGGTTGGATTTATCTATAGAGTCGGTTAGGGTTTTTGTAGTTTCCTGATAAGGCCTGATAATTACCACTATTGTGCCATGATATAAAGCTCTATTTAGGTTCTATTATATGTGTTTTGAGTATGTCTTAGAGTATTTCAGGTGAAAACCCATTAGCTTTAGGATTTAGATTTCATAAACCCACTAGGGGTTGGTTTTATCTTTTCATAAACCCACTAAGGGTTGGTTTTATCTTTTCATAAACCCACTATGGTTGGATTTATCTATAGAGTCGGTTAGGGTTTTTGTAGTTTCCTGATAAGGCCTGATATTTACCACTATTGTGCCATGATATAAGCTCTATTTAGGTTCTATTATATGTGTTTAGAGTATGTCTTAGAGTATTTCGGGTGAAAACCCATTAGCTTTAGGATTTAGATTTCATAAACCCACTAGGGGTTGGTTTTATCTTTTCATAAACCCACTAAGGGTTGGTTTTATCTTTTCATAAACCCATTAGGGGTTGGATTTATCTATAGAGTCGGTTAGGGTTTTTGTAGTTTTCCTGATAAGGCCTGATATTTACCACTATTGTGCCATGATATAAGCTCTATTTAGGTTCTATTATATGTGTTTAGAGTATGTATTAGAGTATTTCAGGTGAAAACCCATTAGCTTTAGGATTTAGATTTCATAAACCCACTAGGGGTTGGTTTTATCTTTTCATAAACCCACTAAGGGTTGGTTTTATCTTTTCATAAACCCACTAGGGTTGGATTTATCTATAGAGTCGGTTAGGGTTTTTGTAGTTTCCTGATAAGGCCTGATATTTACCACTATTGTGCCATGATATAAGCTCTTATTTAGGTTTATTATATGTGTTTAGAGTATGTCTTAGAGTATTTCGGTGAAAACCCATTAGCTTTAGGATTTAGATTTCATAAACCCACTAGGGTTGGTTTTATCTTTTCATAAACCCACTAAGGGTTGGTTTTATCTTTTCATAAACCCACTAGGGGTTGGAGTTATCTATAGAGTCGGTTAGGGTTTTTGTATTTCCTGATAAGGCCTGATATTTACCACTATTGTGCCATGATATAAGCTCTATTTAGGTTTATTATATGTGTTTAGAGTATGTCTTAGAGTATTTTCGGGTGAAAACCCATTAGCTTTAGGATATAGATTTCATAAACCCACTAGGGGTTGGTTTTATCTTTTCATAAACCCACTAAGGGTTGGTTTATCTTTTCGTAAACCCACTAGGGGTTGGATTTATCTATAGAGTCGGTTAGGGTTTTTGTAATTTCCTGATAAGGCCTGATATTTACCACTATTGTGCCATGATATAAGTTCTATTTAGGTTCTATTATATGTGTTTAGAGTATGTCTTAGAGTATTTCAGGGTGAAAACCCATTAGCTTTAGGATTTAGATTTCATAAACCCACTAGGGGTTGGTTTTATCTTTTCATAAACCCACTAAGGGTTTGGTTTTATCTTTTCATAAACCCACTAGGGGTTGGATTATCTATAGAGTCGGTTAGGTCTTTTGTAGTTTCCTGATAAGGCCTGATTTTTACCACTATTGTGCCATGATATAAGCTCTATTTAGGTTTAATTATATGTGTTTAGAGTATGTCTTAGAGTATTTCGGGTGAAAACCCATTAGCTTTAGGATTTAGATTTCATAAACCCACTAGGGGTTGGTTTTATCTTTTCATAAACCCACTAAGGGTTGGTTTTATCCTTTTCATAAACCCAGTAGGGGTTGGATTTATCTATAGAGTCAGTTAGGGTTTTTGTAGTTTCCGGATAAAGCCTTATAATTACCACTATTGTGCCATGATATAAGCTCTATTTAGGTTTTATTATATGTTTTTAGAGTATGTCTTAGAGTATTTCGGGTGAAAACCCATTAGCTTTAGGATTTAGATTTCATAAACCCGCTAGGGTTTGGTTTTATCTTTTCCTAAACCCACTAAGGGTTGGTTTTATCCTTTTCATAAACCCAGTAGGGGTTGGATTTATCTATAGAGTCGGTTTGGGTTTTTGTAGTTTCAGGATAAGGCCTGATAATTACCACTATTGTGCCATGGCATAAGCTCTATTTAGGTTTTATTATTTGTGTTTAGAATATGTCTTCGAATATTTAGGGTGAAAACCCATTAGTTTTAGGATTTAGATTTCATAAATCCACTAGGGATTGGTTTTATCTTTTCATAAACCCAGTAACGGTTGGTTTTATCTTTTCATAAACCCACTAGGGGTTGGATTTATCTATAGAGTCGGTTAGGGTTTTTGTAATTTCCTGATAAGGCCTAATATTTACCACTATTGTGCCATGATATAAACTCTATCTAGGTTCTATTATACGTGTTTTGAGTATGTATTAGAGTATTTCAGGTGAAACCCATTAACTTTAAGATATAGATTTCATAATCCCACTAGGGGTTGGTTTTATCTTTTCATAAACCCACTAAGGGTTGGTTTTATCTTTTCATAAACCCACTAGGGGTTGGATTTATCTATAGAGTCGGTTAGGGTTTTTGTAATTTCCTGATAAGGCCTGATATTTACCACTATTGTGCTATTATAGAAGCTCTATTTAGGATCTATTATATATGTTTTGAGTATGTATTAGAGTATTTCAGGTGAAAACCCATTAGCCTTAGGATATAGATTTCATAAACCCACTAGGTGTTGGGTTTATCTTTTCATAAACCCACTAAGGGTTGGTTTTATCTTTTCATAAACCCACTAGGGGTTGGAGTTATCTATAGAGTCGGTAAGGGTTTTTGTATTTTCCTGATAAGGCCTGATATTTACCACTATTGTGCCATGATATAAACTCTATTTAGGTTCAATTATATGTGTTTAGAGTATGTCTTAGAGTATTTTGGGTGAAAACCCATTAGCTTTAGGATTTAGATTTCATAAACCCACTAGGGGTTGGTTTTATCTTTTCATAAACTCACTAAGGGTTGGTTTTATCCTTTTCATAAACCCACTAGGGGTTGGATTTATCGATAGAGTCGGTTAGGGTTTTTGTAGTTTCCGGATAAGGCCTGATAATTACCACTATTGTGCCCTGATATAAGCTCTATTTAGGTTTATTATATGTGTTTAGAGTATGTCTTAGAGTATTTCGGGTGAAAACCCATTAGTTTTAGGATTTAGATTTCATAAACCCACTAGGGGTTGATTTTATCTTTTCATAAACCCACTAAGGATTGGTTTTATCTTTTCCATAAACCCACTAGGGGTTGGATTTATCTATAGAGTCGGTTAGGGTTATAAGGCCTGATATTTACCACTATTATGCCATGACATAAGCTCTATTTAGATTTTATTAAATGTGTTTAGAGTATGTCTTATAATATTTCGGGTGAAAATCCATTAGCTTTAGGATTTAGATTTGTTAAACCCACTAGGGATTGGTTTTGACTTTTCATAAACCCACTAAGGGTTGGTTTTATTTTTTCATAAACCCACTAGGGGTTGGATTTATCTGTAGAGTCGGTTAAGGTTTTTGTAGTTTCCTCATAAGGCCTGATATTTACCACTATTGTGCCATGATATAAGCTGTATATAGGTTCTATTATATGTGTTTAGAGTATGTCTTAGAGTATTTCGGGTGAAAACCCATTATCTTTAGGATTTAGATTTCATAAACACACTAGGGGTTGGTTTTCTCTTTTCATAAACCCACTAAAGGTTGGTTTTATCTTTTCATAAACCCACTATGGGTTGGATTTATCAATAGAGTCGGTTAGGGTTTTTGTAGTTTCCTGATAAGGCCTGATATTTACAACTATTGTGCCATGATATAAGCTCTATCTAGGTTATATTATACGTGTTTTGAGTATGTATTAGAGTATTTCAAGTGAAAACCCATTAGCTTTAGGATTTAGATTTCATAAACCCACTAGGTGTTCGTTTTATCTTTTCATAAACCCACTAAGGGTTGGTTTTATCTTTTCATAAACCCACAAAGGGTCGGTTTTATCTTTTCATAAACCCACTAGGGGTTGGAGTTATCCATAAAGTCGGTAAGGGTTTTTGTAATTTCCTGATAAGGCCTGCTTTTTACCACTATTGTGCCATGATATAAGCTCTATTTAGGTTCTATTATATGTGTTTAGAGTATGTCTTAGAGTATTTCGGGTGAAAACCCATTAGCTTTAAGATTTAGATTTCATAAACCCAGGTTTTATCTTTTCATAAACCCACTAAGGGTTGGTTTTATCTTTTCATAAACCCACTAGGGGTTGGATTTATCTATAGAGTCGGTTAGGGTTTTTGTAGTTTCCTGATAAGGCCTGATATTTACCACTATTGTGCAATGATATAAGCTCTATCTAGGTTCTATTATACGTTATTTGAGTATTTATTAGAGTATTTCAGGTGAAAACCCATTAGCTTTAGGATATAGATTTCATAAACCCACTAGAGGTTGGTTTTATCTTTTCATAAACCCACTAAGGGTTGGTTTTATCTTTTCATAAACCCACTAGGGATTGGATTTATCTATAGAGTCGGTTAGGGTTTTTGTAATTTCCTGATAATGCCTGATATTTACAACTATTGTGCCATGACATAAGCTTTATTTTGGTTCTATTATATGTGTTTAGAATATGTCTTAGAGTATTTCGAGTGAAAACCCATTAGCTTTAGGATTTAGATTTCATAAACCCACAAGGGGTTGGTTTTATCTTTTCATAAACCCACTAAGGCTTGGTTTTATCTTTTCATAAACCCACTAAGGGTCGGTTTTATCTTTTCATAAACCCACTAGGGGTTGGAGTTATCCATAAAGTCGGTAAGGGTTTTTGTAATTTCCTGATAAGGCCTGCTTTTTACCACTATTGTGCCATGATATACGCTCTATTTAGGTTCTATTATATGTGTTTAGAGTATGTCTTAGAATATTTCGGGTGAAAACCCATTAGCTTTAAGATTTAGATTTCATAAACCCACTAGGGGTTGGTTTTATCTTTTCATAAACCCACTAAGGGTTGGCTTTATCTTTTCATAAACCCACTAGGGGTTGGATTTATCTATAGAGTCGGTTAGGGTTTTGTAGTTTCCTGATAAGGCCTGATATTTACCACTATTGTGCCATGATATAAGCTCTATCTAGGTTCTATTATATGTTATTTGAGTATGTATTAGAGTATTTCAGGTGAAAACCCATTAGCTTTAGGATATAGATTTCATAAACCCACTAGAGGTTGGTTTTATCTTTTCATAAACCCACTAAGGGTTGGTTTTATCTTTTCATAAACCCACTAGGGGTTGGATTTATCTATAGAGTCGGTTAGGGTTTTTGTAATTTCCTGATAAGGCCTGATATTTACCACTATTGTGCCATGACATAAGCTTTATTTTGGTTCTATTATATGTGTTTAGAATCTGTCTTAGAGTATTTAGAGTGAAAACCCATTAGCTTTAGGATTTAGATTTCATAAACCCACAAGGGGTTGGTTTTATCTTTTCATAAACCCACTAAGGCTTGGTTTTATCTTTTCATAAACCCACTAGGGGTTGGATTTATCTATAGAGTCGTTTAAGGTTTTTGTAGTTTCCTCATAAGGCCTAATATTTACCACTATTGTGCCATGATATAAGCTCTATTTAGGTTATATTATATGTGTTTATAATATGTCTTATATTGCGGGTGAAAACCCATTAGCTTTAGGATTTGGATTTTATAAACCCACTAGGGGTTGGTTTTATCTTTTCATAGACCCACTAAAGGTTGATTTTATCTTTTCATAAACCCACTAGGGGTTGGATTTATCTATAGATTCGGTTAGGGTTTTTGTATTTTCCTGATAAGGCCTAATATTTACCACTACTTTGCCACAATATAAGCTCTATTTAGGTTCTATTATATGTGCTTAGAGTATGTCTTAGAGTATTTCAGGTGAAAACCCATTAGTTTAGAATTTATATTTCATAAACCCACTAGGGTTGGTTACATCTTTTTATAAACCCACTAAGGGTTGGTTTTATCTTTTCATAGACCCACTAGGGGTTTGATTTATCTATTGAATCAGTTCGTCTTTTTTTAGTTTGCTGATAAGGCCTGATATTTACCACTATTATTCCATGATATAAGCTCTATCTAGGTTATATTATATGTGTTTTGAGTATGTATTAGAGTATTTCAAGTAAAAACCCATTAGCTTTAGGATTTAGACTTCATAAACCCACTAGGTGTTCGTTTTATCTTTTCATAAACCCACTAAGGGTTGGTTTTATCTTTTCGTAAACCCACTAAGGGTTGGTTTTATCTTTTCATAAACCCACTAGGGGTTGGAGTTATCCATAAAGTCGGTAAGGGTTTTTGTAATTTCCTGATAAGGCCTGCTATTTACCACTATTGTGCCATGATATAAGCTTTATTTAGGTTCTATTATATGTGTTTAGAGTATGTCTTAGAGTATTTCGGGTGATAACCCATTAGCTTTAGGATTTAGATTTCATAAACCCACTAGGGGTTGGTTATATCTTTTCATAAACCCACTAAGGATTGGTTTTATCTTTCCATAAACCCACTAGGGGTTGGATTTATCTATAGAGTCGGTTAGGGTTATAAGGCCTGATATTTACCACTATTGTGCGATGACATAAGCTCTATTTAGATTTTATTATATGTGTTTAGAGTATGTCTTATAATATTTCGGGTGAAAACCCATTACCTTTAGGATTTAGATTTCATAAACCCACTAGGGGTTGGTTTTATCTTTTCATAAACCCACTAAGGGTTGGTTTTATCTTTTCATAAACCCACTATGGGTTGGATTTATCTATACAGTCTGTTAAGGTTTTTGTAGTTTCCTCATAAGGCCTGATATTTACCACTATTGTGCCATGATATAAGCTCTATTTAGGTTCTATTATATGTGTTTAGAGTATGTCTTAGAGTATTTCGAGTGAAAATCCATTAGCTTTAGGATTTAGATTTCATAAAAACACTAGGGGTTGGTTTTATCTTTTCATAAACCCACTAGGGGTTGGTTTTATCTTTTCATAAACCCACTAGGGGTTTGATTTATCTATAGAGTCAGTTAGGATTTTTGTAATTTCCTGATAAGGCTTGATATTTACCACTATTGTGCCATGATATAAGCTCTATCTAGGTTCTATTATAAGTGTTTTGAGTATATAATAGAGTATTTCAGGTGAAAACCCATTAGCTTTAGGATATATATTTCATAAACCCACTAGGGGTTGGTTTTATCTTTTCATAAACCCACTAAGGGTTGGTTTTATCTTTTCATAAACCCACTAGGGGTTGGTTTTATCTTTTCATAAACCCACAAAGGGTCGGTTTTATCTTTTCATAAACCCACTAGGGGTTGGAGTTATCCATAAAGTCGGTAAGGGTTTTTGTAATTTCCTGATAAGGCCTGCTTTTTACCACTATTGTGCCATGATATAAGCTCTATTTAGGTTCTATTATATTTGTTTAGAGTATGTCTTAGAGTATTTCGGGTGAAAACCCATTAGCTTTAATATTTAGATTTCATAAACCCAGGTTTTATCTTTTCATAAACCCACTAAGGGTTGGTTTTATCTTTTCATAAACCCACTAGGGGTTGGATTTATCTATAGAGTCGGTTAGGGTTTTTGTAGTTTCCTGATAAGGCCTGATATTTACCACTATTGTGCAATGACATAAGCTCTATCTAGGTTCTATTATACGTTATTTGAGTATTTATTAGAGTATTTCAGGTGAAAACCCATTAGCTTTAGGATATAGATTTCATAAACCCACTAGAGGTTGGTTTTATCTTTTCATAAACCCACTAAGGGTTGGTTTTATCTTTTCATAAACCCACTAGGGATTGGATTTATCTATAGAGTCGGTTAGGGTTTTTGTAATTTCCTGATAATGCCTGATATTTACAACTATTGTGCCATGACATAAGCTTTATTTTGGTTCTATTATATGTGTTTAGAATATGTCTTAGAGTATTTCGAGTGAAAACCCATTAGCTTTAGGATTTAGATTTCATAAACCCACAAGGGGTTGGTTTTATCTTTTCATAAACCCACTAAGGCTTGGTTTTATATTTTCATAAACCCACTAAGGGTCGGTTTTATCTTTTCATAAACCCACTAGGGGTTGGAGTTATCCATAAAGTCGGTAAGGTTTTTGTAATTTCCTGATAAGACCTGCTTTTTACCACTATTGTGCCATGATATACGCTCTATTTAGGTTCTATTATATGTGTTTAGAGTATGTCTTAGAGTATTTCGGGTGAAAACCCATTAGCTTTAAGATTTAGATTTCATAAACCCACTAGGGGTTGGTTTTATCTTTTCATAAACCCACTAAGGGTTGGCTTTATCTTTTCATAAACCCACTAAGGGTTGGATTTATCTATAGAGTCGGTTAGGGTTATAAGGCCTGATATTTACCACTATTGTGCGATGACATAAGCTCTATTTAGATTTTATTATATGTGTTTAGAGTATGTCTTATAATATTTCGGGTGAAAACCCATTACCTTTAGGATTTAGATTTCATAAACCCACTAGGGGTTGGTTTTATCTTTTCATAAACCCACTAAGGGTTGGTTTTATCTTTTCATAAACCCACTATGGGTTGGATTTATCTATACAGTCTGTTAAGGTTTTTGTAGTTTCCTCATAAGGCCTGATATTTACCACTATTGTGCCATGATATAAGCTCTATTTAGGTTCTATTATATGTGTTTAGAGTATGTCTTAGAGTATTTCGAGTGAAAATCCATTAGCTTTAGGATTTAGATTTCATAAAAACACTAGGGGTTGGTTTTATCTTTTCATAAACCCACTAGGGGTTGGTTTTATCTTTTCATAAACCCACTAGGGGTTTGATTTATCTATAGAGTCAGTTAGGATTTTTGTAATTTCCTGATAAGGCTTGATATTTACCACTATTGTGCCATGATATAAGCTCTATCTAGGTTCTATTATAAGTGTTTTGAGTATATAATAGAGTATTTCAGGTGAAAACCCATTAGCTTTAGGATATATATTTCATAAACCCACTAGGGGTTGGTTTTATCTTTTCATAAACCCACTAAGGGTTGGTTTTATCTTTTCATAAACCCACTAGGGGTTGGTTTTATCTTTTCATAAACCCACAAAGGGTCGGTTTTATCTTTTCATAAACCCACTAGGGGTTGGAGTTATCCATAAAGTCGGTAAGGGTTTTTGTAATTTCCTGATAAGGCCTGCTTTTTACCACTATTGTGCCATGATATAAGCTCTATTTAGGTTCTATTATATGTGTTTAGAGTATGTCTTAGAGTATTTCGGGTGAAAACCCATTAGCTTTAATATTTAGATTTCATAAACCCAGGTTTTATCTTTTCATAAACCCACTAAGGGTTGGTTTTATCTTTTCATAAACCCACTAGGGGTTGGATTTATCTATAGAGTCGGTTAGGGTTTTTGTAGTTTCCTGATAAGGCCTGATATTTACCACTATTGTGCAATGATATAAGCTCTATCTAGGTTCTATTATACGTTATTTGAGTATTTATTAGAGTATTTCAGGTGAAAACCCATTAGCTTTAGGATATAGATTTCATAAACCCACTAGAGGTTGGTTTTATCTTTTCATAAACCCACTAAGGGTTGGTTTTATCTTTTCATAAACCCACTAGGGATTGGATTTATCTATAGAGTCGGTTAGGGTTTTTGTAATTTCCTGATAATGCCTGATATTTACAACTATTGTGCCATGACATAAGCTTTATTTTGGTTCTATTATATGTGTTTAGAATATGTCTTAGAGTATTTCGAGTGAAAACCCATTAGCTTTAGGATTTAGATTTCATAAACCCACAAGGGGTTGGTTTTATCTTTTCATAAACCCACTAAGGCTTGGTTTTATATTTTCATAAACCCACTAAGGGTCGGTTTTATCTTTTCATAAACCCACTAGGGGTTGGAGTTATCCATAAAGTCGGTAAGGGTTTTTGTAATTTCCTGATAAGACCTGCTTTTTACCACTATTGTGCCATGATATACGCTCTATTTAGGTTCTATTATATGTGTTTAGAGTATGTCTTAGAGTATTTCGGGTGAAAACCCATTAGCTTTAAGATTTAGATTTCATAAACCCACTAGGGGTTGGTTTTATCTTTTCATAAACCCACTAAGGGTTGGCTTTATCTTTTCATAAACCCACTAGGGGTTGGATTTATCTATAGAGTCGGTTAGGGTTTTTGTAGTTTCCTGATAAGGCCTGATATTTACCACTATTGTGCATGATATAAGCTCTATCTAGGTTCTATTATATGTTATTTGAGTATGTATTAGAGTATTTCAGGTGAAAACCCATTAGCTTTAGGATATAGATTTCATAAACCCACTAGAGGTTGGTTTTATCTTTTCATAAACCCACTAAGGGTTGGTTTTATCTTTTCATAAACCCACTAGGGGTTGGATTTATCTATAGAGTCGGTTAGGGTTTTTGAAATTTCCTGATAAGGCCTGATATTTACCACTATTGTGCCATGACATAAGCTTTATTTTGGTTCTATTATATGTGTTTAGAATCTGTCTTAGAGTATTTAGAGTGAAAACCCATTAGCTTTAGGATTTAGATTTCATAAACCCACAAGGGGTTGGTTTTATCTTTTCATAAACCCACTAAGGCTTGGTTTTATCTTTTCATAAACCCACTAGGGGTTGGATTTATCTATAGAGTCGTTTAAGGTTTTTGTAGTTTCCTCATAAGGCCTAATATTTACCACTATTGTGCCATGATATAAGCTCTATTTAGGTTCTATTATATGCGTTTATAATATGTCTTATATTTCGGGTGAAAACCCATTAGCTTTAGGATTTGGATTTTATAAACCCACTAGGGGTTGGTTTTATCTTTTCATAGACCCACTAAAGGTTGATTTTATCTTTTCATAAACCCACTAGCGGTTGGATTTATCTATAGATTCGGTTAGGGTTTTTGTATTTTCCTGATAAGGCCTAATATTTACCACTACTTTGCCACAATATAAGCTCTATTTAGGTTCTATTATATGTGCTTAGAGTATGTCTTAGAGTATTTCGGGTGAAAACCCATTAGTTTAGAATTTATATTTCATAAACCCACTAGGGTTGGTTACATCTTTTTATAAACCCACTAAGGGTTGGTTTTATCTTTACATAGACCCACTAGGGGTTTGATTTATCTATTGAATCAGTTCGTCTTTTTTTAGTTTGCTGATAAGGCCTGATATTTACCACTATTATTCCATGATATAAGCTCTATCTAGGTTATATTATATGTGTTTTGAGTATGTATTAGAGTATTTCAAGTAAAAACCCATTAGCTTTAGGATTTAGACTTCATAAACCCACTAGGTGTTGGTTTTATCTTTTCATAAACCCACTAAGGGTTGGTTTTATCTTTTCGTAAACCCACTAAGGGTTGGTTTTATCTTTTCATAAACCCACTAGGGGTTGGAGTTATCCATAAAGTCGGTAAGGGTTTTTGTAATTTCCTGATAAGGCCTGCTATTTACCACTATTGTGCCATGATATAAGCTTTATTTAGGTTCTATTATATGTGTTTAGAGTATGTCTTAGAGTATTTCGGGTGATAACCCATTAGCTTTAGGATTTAGATTTCATAAACCCACTAGGGGTTGGTTTTATCTTTTCATAAACCCACTAAGGATTGGTTTTATCTTTCCATAAACCCACTAGGAGTTGGATTTATCTATAGAGTCGGTTAGGGTTATAAGGCCTGATATTTACCACTATTGTGCGATGACATAAGCTCTATTTAGATTTTATTATATGTGTTTAGAGTATGTCTTATAATATTTCGGGTGAAAACCCATTACCTTTAGGATTTAGATTTCATAAACCCACTAGGGGTTGGTTTTATCTTTTCATAAACCCACTAAGGGTTGGTTTTATCTTTTCATAAACCCACTATGGGTTGGATTTATCTATACAGTCTGTTAAGGTTTTTGTAGTTTCCTCATAAGGCCTGATATTTACCACTATTGTGCCATGATATAAGCTCTATTTAGGTTCTATTATATGTGTTTAGAGTATGTCTTAGAGTATTTCGAGTGAAAATCCATTAGCTTTAGGATTTAGATTTCATAAAAACACTAGGGGTTGGTTTTATCTTTTCATAAACCCACTAGGGGTTGGTTTTATCTTTTCATAAACCCACTAGGGGTTTGATTTATCTATAGAGTCAGTTAGGATTTTTGTAATTTCCTGATAAGGCTTGATATTTACCACTATTGTGCCATGATATAAGCTCTATCTAGGTTCTATTATAAGTGTTTTGAGTATATAATAGAGTATTTCAGGTGAAAACCCATTAGCTTTAGGATATATATTTCATAAACCCACTAGGGGTTGGTTTTATCTTTTCATAAACCCACTAAGGGTTGGTTTTATCTTTTCATAAACCCACTAGGGGTTGGATTTATCTATAGAGTCGGTTAGGATTTTTGTAATTTCCTGATAAAGCCTGATATTTACCACTATTGTGCCATGGTATAAGCTTTATTTAGGTTCTATTATATGTGTTTAGAGTATGTCTTAGAGTATTTCGGGTGAAAACCCATTAGCTTTAGGATTTAGATTTCATAAACCCACAAGGGGTTGGTTTTATCTTTTCATAAACCCACTAAGGGTTGGTTTTATCTTTTCATAAATCCACTATGCTTTGGATTTATCTATAGGGTAGGTTAGGGTTATTGTAATTTCCTGATAAGGCTTGATAGTTACCACTATTGTGCCATGATATAAGCTCTATTTAGGTTTTTTTTTAAATGTGTTTAGAGTATGTCCTGGAGTATTTCGGGTGAAAACCCATTAGCTTTAGGATTTGGATTTCATAAACCCACTAGGATTTGGTTTTATCTTTTCATAGACCCACTAAAGGTTGATGTTATCTTTTCATAAACCCACTAGGGGTTCGATTTATCTATAGAGTCGGTTAGGGTTTTTGTAGTTTCCTGATAAGGACTGATATTTACCACTATTGTGCCCTGATATAATCTCTACATAGGTTCTATTATATGCGTTCAGAGTATGTCTTAGAGTATTTCGGGTGAAAACCCATTAGCTTTAGGATTTAGATTTCATAAATCCACTAGGGGTTGGGTTTATCTTTTCATAGACCCACTAAAGGTTGATTTTATCTTTTCATAAACCCACTAGGGGTCTGATTTATATATAGAGTCGGTTAGGGTTTTCGTAGTTTCCTCATAGGCCTGATATTTACCACAATTGTTCCATGATATAAGCTCTATTTGGGTTCTATTATATGTGTTTAGAGTATGTCTTAGAGTATTTCAGGTGATAACCCATTTGTTTTAGGATTTAGATTTCATAAACCCACTAGGGGTTGGTTTTATCTTTTCATAAACCCACTAAGGGTTGGTTTTATCTTTTCATAAATCCACTATGGGTTGGATTTATCTATAGGGTAGGTTAGGGTTTTTGTAGTTTCCTGATAAGGTTTCATATTTACAACTATTGTGCCATGATATGCTCTATTTAGGTTTTATTATATGTGTTTAGAGTATGTCTTAGAGTATTTCGGGTGAAAACCCATTAGCTTTAGGATTTGGATTTTATAAACCCACTAGGGGTTGGGTTTATATTTTCATAGACCCACAAAAGGTTGATTTTATCTTTTGTTAAACCCACTAGGGGTTGGATTTATCTATAGAGTCGGTTAGGTTTTTTGTAATTTCCTGATAAGGCCTGATATTTACCACTATTGTGCCATGATATAACCTCTATTTAGGTTCTATTATATGTGTTTAGAGTATGTCTTAGAGTATTTCGGGTGAAAACCCATTAGCTTTAGGATTTAGATTTCATAAACCCACTAGGGGTTGGTTTTATCTTTTCATAAACCCACTAAGGGTTGGTTTTATCTTTTCATAAACCCACTAGGGGTTGGATTTATCTATAGAGTCGGTTAGGGTTTTTGTAATTTCCTGATAAGGCCTGATATTTACCACTATTGTGCCATGATATAAGCTCTATTTAGGTTCTATTATATGTGTTTAGAGTATGTCTTAGAGTATTTCGGGTGATAACCCATTTGTTTTAGGATTTAGATTTCATAAACTCACTAGTGGTTGGTTTTATCTTATCATAAACCCACTAAGGGTTGGTTATATCTTTTCGTAATAAGATTTCATAAACTCACTAGTGGTACGTTAAGGTTTTTTCTAGTTTCCTGATAAGGCCTTACATTTACCACTATTGTGCCATGACATAAGCTCTATTTAGGTTCTATTATACGTGTTTTGAGTATGTATTAGAGTATTTCAGGTGAAAACTCGTTAGCTTTAGGATATAGATTTCATAAACCCACTAGGGGTTGGTTTTATCTTTTCATAAACCCACTAAGGGTTGGTTTTATCTTTTCATAAACCCACTAGGGGTTGGATTTATCTATTAAGTCGGTTAGGGTTTTTGTAGTTTCCTGATAAGGCCTGATATTTACCACTATTGTGCCATGATATAAGCTCTACATAGGTTCTATTATATGCGTTTAGAGTATGTCTTAGAGTATATCGGGTGAAAACCCATTAGCTTTAGGATTTAGATTTCATAAACCCACTAGGGGTTGGGTTTATCTTTTCATAAACCCACTAAGGGTTGGTTTTATATTTTCATAAACCCTCTAGGGGGTGATTTATATATAGACTCGGTTAAGGTTTTTGTAGTTTCCTCATAAAGCCTGATATTTACCACTATTGTGCCATGATATAAGCTCTATTTAGGTTCTATTATATGTGTTTAGAGTATGTCTTAGAGTATTTCGGGTGATAACCCATTTGTTTTAGGATTTAGATTTCATAAACTCACTAGTGGTTAGTTTTATCTTTTCATAAACCCACTAAGGGTTGGTTTAATCTTTTCATAAACACACTAGGGGTTGGATTTTTCTATAGAGTCGGTTAGGGTTTTTGTATTTTCCTGATAAGGCCTAATATTTACCACTATTGTGCCATGATAAAAGCTCTATTTAGGTTCTATTATATGTGTTTAGAGTATGTCTTAGAGTATTTCGGGTGAAAACCCATTAGATTTATGATTTAGATTTCATAAAACCACTAGGGGTTGGTTTTATATTTTCATAAACCCACTAAGGTTTTGTTTTATCTTTTCATAAACCCACTAGGGGTTGGATTTATCTATAGAGTTGGTTAGGGTTTTTGTAGTTTCCTGATAAGGCCTGATATTTACCTCTATTGTGCCATGATATAAGCTCTATTTAGGTTCTATTATATGTGTTTAGAGTATGTCTTAGAGTATTTCGGGTGAAAACCCATTAGCTTTAGGATATAGATTTCATAAACCCACTAGGGGTTGGTTGTATCTTTTCATAAACCCACTAAGGGTTGGTTTTATCTTTTCATAAACCCACTAGGGGTTGGATTTATCTATAGAGTCGGTTAGGGTTTTTGTAGTTTCCTGATAAGGCCCGATATTTAACACTATGGTGCCATGATATAAGCTCTATTTAGGTTTTATTACATATGTTTAGAGTATGTCTTAGAGTATTTCGGGTGAAAACCCATTAGCTTTAGGATTTAGATTTCATAAAACCATTAGGGGTTGGTTTTATCTTTTCATAAACCCACTAAAGGTTGGTTTTATCTATTCATAAACCCACTAGGGGTTGGATTTATCTATAGAGTCGTTTAGGGTTTTTGTAGTTTCCTGATAAGGCGTGATATTTACCACTATTGTGCCATGATATAAGCTCTATCTAGGTTCTTTTATAGGTGTTTTGAGTATGTACTAGAGTATTTCATGTGAAAACCCATTAGGTTTAGGATATGAATTTCATAAACCCACTAGGGGTTGGTTTTATCTTTTCATAAACCCACTAAGGGTTTGTTTTATCCTTTCATAAACCCACTAAGGGTTGGATTTATCTATTGAATCGGTTAGGGTTTTTGTAATTTCCTGATAAGTCATGTTATTTACCACTATTGTGCCATGATATAAGCTCTATTTAGGTTCTATTATATGTGTTTAGAGTATGTCTTAGAGTATTTCGGGTTAAAACCCATTAGCTTTAGGATTTAGATTTCATAAACCCAGTAGGGGTTGGTTTTATCTTTTCATAGACCCACTAAAGGTTGGTTTTATCTTTTCATAAACCCACTAGGGGTTGGATTTATCTATAGAGTCGGTTAGGGTTTTTTAGTTTCCTAATAAGGCCTGATATTTACCACTATTGTGCCATGATATAAGCTCTATTTAGGTTCTATTATATGTGTTTAGAGTATGTCTTAGAGTATTTCGGGTGAAAACCCATTAGCTTTACTATTTAGATTTCATAAACCCACTAGGGGTTGGGTTTATCTTTTCATAAACCCACAAAGGGTTGGTTTTATCTTTTCATAAACCCACTAGGGGTTGGATTTATCTATAGAGTCGGTTAAGGTTTTTGAAGTTTCCTCATAAAGCCTGATATTTACCACTATTGTTCCATGATATAAGCTCTATTTAGGTTATATTATATGTGTTTAGAATATGTCTTAGAGTATTTTGGGTGTTAACCCATTTTTTTAGGATTTAGATTTCATAAACTCACTAGTGGTTGGTTTTATCTTTTCATAAACCCACTAAGGGTTGGTTTAATCTTTTCATAAACACACTAGGGGTTGGATTTATCTATAGAGTCGGTTAGGGTTTTTGTATTTTCCTGATAAGGCCTAATATTTACAACTATTGTGCCATGATAAAAGCTCTATTTAGGTTCTATTATATGTGTTTAGAGTATGTCTTAGAGTATTTCGGGTGAAAACCCATTAGATTTAGGATTTAGATTTCATAGAATCACTAGTGATTGGTTTTATCTTATCATAAACCCACTAAGGGTTGGTTTTATCTTTTCATAAACCCAGTAGGGGTTGGATTTATCTATAGCGTCCGTTAGGGTTTTTGTAGTTTCCTGATAAGGCCTTACATTTACCACTATTGTGCCATGACATAAGCTCTATCTAGGTTCTATTATACGTGTTTTGAGTATGTATTATAGTATTTCAGGAGAAAAACCATTAGCTTTGGGATATAGATTTCATAAACCCACTAGGGGTTGGTTTTATCTTTTCATAAACCACTAGGGGTTGGATTTATCTATAGAGTCGGTTAGGGTTTTTGTAGTTTCCTGATAAGGCCTGATATTTACCACTACTGTGCTATGATATAAGCTCTATTTAGGTTCTATTATATGTGTTTAGAGTATGTCTTAGAGTATTTCGGGTGAAAACCCATTAGCTTTAAAATTTAGATTTCATAAACCCACTAGGGGTTGGTTTTATCTTTTCATAAACCCACTAAAGGTTGGTTTTATCTTTTCATAAACCCACTAGGGGTTGGATTTATCTATAGAGTCGTTTAGGGTTTTTGTAGTTTCCTGATAAGGCTTGATATTTACCACTATTGTGTCATGATATAAGCTCTATCTAGGTTCTATAATACGTGTTTTGAGTATGTACTAGAGTATTTTAGGTGAAAACCCATTAGCTTTAGGATATAGATTTCATAAACCCACTAGGGGTTGGTTTTATCTTTTTATAAACCCACTAAGGGTTTGTTTTATCTCTTCATAAACCCACTAAGGGTTGGATTTATCTATAGAGTCGGTTAGGGTTTTTGTAATTTCCTGATAAGGCCTGATATTTACCACTATTGTGCCATGATATAACCTCTATTTAGGTTCTATTATATGTGTTTAGAGTATGTCTTAGAGTATTTTGGGTGATAACCCATTTGTTTTAGGATTTAGATTTCATAAGCTCATTAGTGGTTGGTTTGATCTTTTCATAAACCCACTAAGGGTTGGTTTTAACTTTTCATAAACCCACTAGTGGTTGGATTTATCTATAGAGTTGGTTAGGGTTTTTGAATTTTCCTGATAAGGCCTAATATTTACCACTACTGTGCCATAATATAAGGTCTATTTAGGTTCTATTATATGTTTTTAGAGTATGTCTTAGAGTATTTCGGGTGAAAACGCATTAGCTTTAGAATTTAGATTTCATAAACCCACGAGTGGTTGGTTATATCTTTTTATAAACCCACTAAGGGTTGGTTTTATCATTTCATAAACCCACTAGGGGTTTGATTTATCTATAGAGTCGGTTAGGGTTTTTTTAGTTTCCTAATAAGCTCTATTTAGGTTCCATTATATGTGTTTAGAGTATGTATTAGAGTATTTCGGGTGAAAACCCATTAGCTTTAGGAGTTAGATTTCATAAAACCACTAGGGGTTGGTTTTATCTTTTCATAAACTCACTAAGGGTTGGTTTTATCCTTTTCATATACCCACTATGGGTTGGATTTATCTATAGAGTCGGTTAGGGTTTTTGTAGTTTCCTTATAAGGCCTGATATTTACAACTATTGTGCCATGATATAAGCTCTACATAGGTTCTATTATATGCGTTTAGAGTATCTCTTAGAGTATTTCGGGAGAAAACCCATTAGATTTAGGATTTAGATTTCATAAACCCACTAGGGGTTGGGTTTATCTTTTCATAAACCCACTAAGGGTTGGTTTTATCTTTTCATAAACCCACTAGGGGTTGTATTTATCTATAGATTCGGTTAAGGTATTTGTAGTTTCCTCATAAGGCCTGATATTTACCACTTTTGTGCCATGATATAAGCTCTATTTAGGTTCTATTATATTTGTTTAGAGTATGTCTTAGAGTACTTCGGGTGGTAACCCATTTGTTTTAGGATTTAGATTTCATAAACTCACTAGTGGTTGGTTTTATCTATAGAATCGGTTAAGGTTCATGTATTTTCCTGATAAGGCCTAATATTTACCACTATTGTGCCATGATAAAAGCTCTATTTAGGTTCTATTATATGTGTTTAGAGTGTCCCTTAGAGTATTTCGGGTGAAAACCCATTAGATTTATGATTTAGATTTCATAAAACCATTAGGGGTTGGTTTTATCTTTTCATAAACCCACTAGGGGTTGGATTTATCTATAGAGTCGGTTAGTGTTTTTGTAATTTCCTGATAAGGCCTGATATTTACAACTATTTGCCACGATACAAGCTCTATTTAGGTTCTATTATATGTGTTTAGAGTATGTCTTAGAGTATTTCGGGTGAAAACCCATTAGCTTTAGGATTTAGATTTCATAAACCCACTAGGGGTTGGTTTTATCTTTTCATAAACTCACTAAGGATTGGTTTTATCTTTTCATAAATCCACTATGCGTTGGATTTATCTATAGGGTCGGTAGGGTTTTTGTAGTTTCCTGATAAGGCCTGATATTTACCACTATTGTGCCATGATATAAGCTATATCTAGGTTCTATTATACATGTTTTGAGTATGTATTAGAGTATTTCAGGTGAAAACCCATTAGCTTTAGGATATAGATTTAATAATCCCACTAGGTGTTGGTTTTATCTTTTCATAAACCCACTAAGGGTTGGTTTTCTCTTTTCATAAACCCACTAGGGGTTCGATTTATCTATAGAGTCGGTTAGGGTTTTTGTAATTTCCTGATAAGGCCTGATATTTACCACTATTGTGCCATGATATAAGCTTTATTTAGGTTCTATTATATGTGTTTAGAGTATGTCTTAGAGTATTTTGGGTGAATACCCATTAGCTTTAGGATTAAGATTTCATAAACCCACAATGGGTTGGTTTTATCTTTTCATAAACCCACTAAGGATTGGTTTTATCTTTTCATAAATCCACTATGAGTTGGATTTATCTATAGGGTCGGTTAGGGTATTTGTAGTTTCCTCATAAGGCTTCATATTTACCACTATTGTGCCATGATATAAGCTCTATTTCGGTTTTATTATATGTATTTAGAGTATGTCTTAGAGTGTTTCGGGTGAAAACCCATTAGCTTTAGGATTTAGATTTCATAAACGCACTAAGGGTTGGTTTTATCTTTTCATAGACCCACTAAATATTGATTTTATCTTTTCATAAACCCACTAGGGGTTGGATTTATATATAAAGTCCGTTAGGGTTTTTGTAATTTCCTGGTAAGGCCTGATATTTACCACTATTGTGCCATGACATAAGATTTATTTAGGTTCTATTATATGTGTTTAGAGTATGTCTTTGAGTATTTCGAGTGAAAACCCATTAGCTTTAGGATTTAGATTTCATAAACCCACTAGGGGTTGGTTTTATCTTTTCATAAACCCACTAATGGTTGGTTTTATCTTTTCATAAATCCACTATGGGTTGGATTTATCTATAGGGTCGGTTAGGGTTTTTGTAGTTTCCTGATAAGGACTGATATTTACCACTATTGTGCCATGATATAAGTTCTATCTAGGTTCTATTATACGTGTTTTGAGTATGTATAAGAGTATTTCAGGTGAAACCCCATTAGCTTGAGGATTTAGATTTCATAAACCCACTAGGGGTTGGTTTTATCTTTTCATAAACACACTAAGGGTTGGTTTTATCTTTTCATAAACCCACTAGGGGTTCGATTTATCTATAGAGTTAGTTAGGGTTTTTGTAATTTATTGATAAGGCCTGATATTTACCACAATTGTGCCATGATATAACCTCTATTTAGGTTATATTATATGTGTTTAGAGTATGTCTTAGAGTATTTTGGGTGAAAACCCATTAGCTTTAGGATTTAGATTTCATAAACCCACTAGGGGTCGGTTTTATCTTTTCATAAACCCACAAAGGGTTGGTTTTATCTTTTCATAAATCAACTATGGGTTAGATTTATCTATACGGTCGGTTAGGGTATTTGTAGTTTCCTGATAAGGCTTGATATTTACCACTATGGTGCCATGATATAAGCTCTATTTAGGTTTTATTATATGTGTTTAGAGTATGTCTTAGAGTATTTCGGGTGAAAACCCATTAGCTTTAGGATTTAGATTTCATAAACCCACTAGGGGTTGGTTTTATCTTTTCATTGACCCACTAAATATTGATTTTATCCTTTCGTAAACCCACTAGGGGTTGGATTTATCTATAGAGTCGGTTAGGGTTTTTGTAGTTTTTTGATAAGGCCTGATATTTACCACTATTGTGTCATGATATAAGCTCCACGTAGGTTCTATTATATGCGTTTAGTGTATGTATTATAGTATTTCAGGTGAAAACCCATTAGCTTTAGGATATAGATTTCATAAACCCACTAAGGGTTGGTTTTATCTTTTCATAAACCCACTAAGGGTTGGTTTTATCTTTTCATAAACTCACTAGGGGTTTGATTTATCTATAGAGTCGGTTTGGGTTTTTGTAATTTCCTGATATGGCCAGATATTTACCACTATTGTGCCATGATATAAGCTCTATTTAGGTTCTATTATATGTGTTTAGAGTATGTCTTAGAGTATTTCGGGTGAAAACCCATTAGCTTTAGGATTTAGATTTCATAAACCCACTAGGGGTTGGTTTTATCTTTTCATAAAACGCACTAAGGGTTGGTTTTATCTTTTCATAAATCCCTTATGGGTTGGATTATCTATAGGGTCGGTTAGGGTTTTTGTAGTTTCCTGATAAGGCCTGATATTTACAACTATTGTGCCATGATATAAGCTATATCTAGGTTATATTATACGTGTTTTGAGTATGTATTAGAGTATTTCAAGTGAAAACCCATTAGCTTTAGGATTTAGATTTCATAAACCCACTAGGTGTTGGTTTTATCTTTTCATAAACCCACTAAGGGTTGGTTTTATCTTTTCATAAACCCACTAAGGGTCGGTTTTATCTTTTCATAAACCCACTAGGGGTTGGAGTTATCCATAAAGTCGGTAAGGGTTTTTGTAATTTCCTGATAAGGCCTGCTATTTATCACTATTATGCCATGATATAAGCTCTATTTAGGTTCTATTATATGTGTTTAGAGTATGTCGTAGAGTATTTCGGGTGAAAACCCATTAGCTTTAAGATTTAGATTTCATAAACCCACTAGGGGTTGGTTTTATCTTTTCATAAACCCACAAAGGGTTGGTTTTATCTTTTCATAAACCCACTAGGGGTTGGATTTATCTATAGAGTCAGTTAGGGTTTTTGTAGTTTCCTGATAAGGTCTGATATTTACCACTATTGTGCCATGATATAAGCTCTATCTAGGTTCTATTTTACGTGTTTTGAGTATGTATTAGAGTATTTCAGGTGAAAACCCATTAGCTTTAGGATATAGATTTCATAAACACACTAGGGTTTGGTTTTATATTTTCATAAACCCACTAAGGGTTGGTTTTATCTTTTCATAAACCCACTAGGGGTGCGATTTATCGATAAAGTCGGTTAGGGTTTTTGTAATTTCCTGATAAGGCCTGATATTTACCACTATTGTGCCATGATATAAGCTCTATTTAGGTTCTATTATATGTGTTTAGAGTATGTCTTAGAGTATTTCGGGTGAAAACCCATAAGCCTTAGAATTTAGTTTTCATAAACCCACTATGGGTTGGTTTTATCTTTTCTTAAACCCACTAAGGGTTGGTTTCATCTTTCCATAAATCCACTATGGGTTCGATTTATCTATAGGGTCGGTTAGGGTTTTTGTAGTTTCCTGATAAGGCTTGATATTTTCCACTATTGTGCCATGATATAAGCTATATTTAGGTTTTATTATATGTGTTTAGAGTATGTCTTAGAGTATTTCGGGTGAAAACCCATTAGCTTTAGGATTTAGATTTCATAAACCCAGTAGGGGTTGGTTTTATCTTTTCATAGACCCACTAAAGAATGATTTTATCTTTTCATAAACCCACTAGGGGTTAGATTTATCTATAGAGTCAGTTAGGGATTTTGTAGTTTCCTCATAAGGCCTGATATTTACCACCATTGTGCCATGATATAAGCTCTACATAGGTTCTATTATATGCGTTTAGAGTATGTCTTAGAGTATTTCGGGTGAAAACCCATTAGGTTTGGGATTTAGATTTCATAAACCACTAGGGGTTGGTTTTATCTTTTCATAAACCCACTAAGGGTTGGATTTATCTTTACATAAAACCACTAGGGGTTGGATTTATATATAGTGTCAGTTAAGGTTTTTGTAGTTTCCTCATAAGGCCTGATATTTACCACTATTGTGCCATGATATAAGCTCTATTTAGGTTCTATTATATGTGTTTAGAGGATGTCTTAGAGTATTTTGGTGAAAACCCATTAGTTTTAGAATTTAGATATCATAAACCCACTAGGGGTTGGTTATATCTTTTTATAAACCCACTAGGGGTTTGATTTATCTATAGAGTCGGTTAGGGTTTTTGTAGTTTCTTGATAAAGCCTGATATTTACCACTATTGTGCCATGATATAAGCTCTATCTAGGTTCTATTATGCGTGTTTTGAGTATGTATTAGAGTATTTCAGGTGAAAACCCATTATGATGTGATCATGGACCAGAGTACTAAAGAGAGCAAAGAGGGCTTAGACGAGCCACATGATGCCACAATGCACCAGCAGCCTGGTGATGATGCTTTGACCATTCCAGAAGGTCCCATGACCCGTTCCAGAGCCAAGAAACTTAAGGAGACTGTTGTAGGATTACTCACTTCACATCCACAACAAGAAGAAAGTCTTGGACAAGGTTTGATCCGAGATATCTTGATCACCATTCAAGCTATCTCTACATCAAGCTGAGTTAGTGTTTAGGCAAGACATTTGGTGTGTGCTCTTTTCCTTGCTTTTGGTTTTGTCCCACGAGGTTTTCCGGAGGAAGTTTTTTAACGAGGCCACGACTTGCCTTACAAATCACCTAGGCCCTATCTCGGCCCAAGACTACCAGAAGTTCATTTATCTTTAGCTTGTGTTATATTTTAAACTATAGTTTTCCATTTTATGTTTTCGAAACCCTAGAGAGTTTGTTCTCTGGTTTCTTTTATTTAAGGGTTTCCACAAACCCTATTGTATTCAAGCAATCAAATATTATCAAGTCTTATAATTCTATTGACGGATCTCTCTCTCTACAAGTTTGTCGAGTGTCTTTCTGGTGTGTCATATCCAGAGCCTTAAGGGTGTTTAACTTGGTGTGTCATATCCGAGCTAATCATCTAGGAGTATAAATAGATCTATCATCCCTCTTGTGTCACCATTCAATCCACAAACCTTGAAGAGCTTGAGTCCCTGATTCGTTCTTGCAAGGATTTATCCTCCCAGCAACCAAAGAAGCATCCTAGGGTCGTGTCATGTGGTATCAGAGCAACTTTGGTTAGGGAAGTCTCGTTTACTCTTTACCTCTTTTTGTCTCAGTCGAAAAAGTCTTTAATCATCTTGAACAAGAAGTAGATCTAAGATTGTTTAGGGCTGCTCGAAAATCATAGTGTTTTAGCCGAGTTTTAGAGGAATTTCCTTTTTGGTTTAGGCGAAAACCCTAGATTTTTTTAACCTAGCCGCATAGCTTTTTACCTTGCCAAGCAAGTATCATTCTTGTGTTGAGATTTTTCATTTTTGCTTCTCTTGCTTACTTTGAATCTATTTACTGGTTATTGTGTTTCCTTGGTGCAGGCATCCATGGGAACCGAGACTGAAGAAGAAGCCTAGTTGGTCCGGAAGAACATGCTTCTCATGGAAGCCATGACTGCTCAACTAAATCAATCTATAGTAGCCACCAGGACTGAGATGATGAGGACCAATCTTAATGATCTCCGCAAAGAGTTCAGAGAGGAAGTAAGGCGAGCTACTGGTCAAGGTCATAACCGAGAGACTAGGAGAGAAGAAAGACCTAATGCAACTCGACAAGAGCATGCCGGCTCTGAAGAAACTGATAACTACTATGAACATATCAGTTCTTCATCAAGACAAATCCAAAGGAGGCATAGACGTGGACAAGAAGGAAGGACAAACCAGAGAGATGAACTTGCTGGTTTAAGGATCAAGATACCCCCATTCCATGGGAAAGCTGATTGGGATGCCTATCTTGAATGGGAGAAGAAGATTGAGCTGTCTTTCAGTGTAAGCAGTACACAAATCACAAGAAGATCCAGATAGCTGCTACTGATTTCTATGACTATGCTCTAAGTTGGTGGGATCAATACATTACTACCCGTAGAAGGAATGGTGAGGAACCAGTTGAGACATGGACAGAGATGAAGTCTATCATGAACAAGAGGTTTGTTCCGAGTCATTACCATAGAGACTTGCACCACAGGCTCATGAAGCTTACTCAAGGTTCAAGATCAGTGGAGGAATACTACCAAGAGATGGAGTTACTCATGTTAAGGGCTAGTATATCAGAGGATAGAGAAGCCATAATGTCAAGGTTCATGTGTGGTCTAAACCGAGAGATACAAGACAATGTTGAGATGCAACATTATGTGGAGTTAGAAGAGTTGTTACACAAGGATATTCTTGTGGAACAACAGCTCAAGAGGAAGGGACATTCACAAACCAGCTATGGATCCAACCGGTTACACAACACCATGGAAGAGAAGTCAACCTATCTTAAGGAGTCTAAGCCATATCAGAAAGAAAACAAACCCTATCCGAGGGAAGAAACCAAAGCAAGCAGTGCTCTTGACAAGGGCAAGGGCAAGGCTTAGGCTTCTAGTTCCAGATCTCGTGATGTCAAGTGTTTCAAGTGCCGAGGACGAGGTCACTATGCCAATGAATGTACCAACAAGAGAGTCATGATCCTACTGGAAGATGGTGAGTATGCCTCAGAAGATGACAACAACGAGTCTGACCAAGAAGAAACTGAAGAAGAGCATGAAGAAGGACCAGTCCAAGGGAAGCTTTTAGTCGCAAGAAGGCTCCTAAGCTTGCAAACCAAGACTGAAGAGCTAGAGCAACGTGAGAACCTGTTCTATACCCGGTGCTTGGTCCAAGGAAAAGTTTGCAGGCTCATAGTTGATGGAGGCAGTTGTGTGAATGCTGCTAGTGAAACAATGGTCAAGAAGTTGGGTCTGAAGGTTCAGAAGCACCCAAAACCTTACCGGCTATAATGGTTGAATGAAGAAGGCACCATGAATGTCTCAAATCAAGTTCTAATCCCTTTAGCCATAGGAAGATATGAAGATGAAGTCTTGTGTGATGTTTTACCTATGGAAGCTGGTCACATATTTCTTGGGAGACCTTGGCAATCTGATCCCCGAGTCATCCATGGTGGCTTCACCAACAAGCACTCCTTTGAGTTCAAGGGTCGCAAGACTGTCCTGGTTCTCTTGACACCCAAGGAAGTTCAGCATAATCAGATTCAACTCCAAAAGAAGAAGGAGGTTGATCTCAAACCGGCTGGAACTAAGCAGCCAAACTTCTATGCAAACATGGGTGATATCAAAAGAACTCTTTACTCTAAACAATCAGCTATCTTACTTGTGTTTAAAGAAACTCTCTTGAACTTAACAGATTCTACACCGGTGTATCCGAGTGAAATGGTTTCTCTTTTGCATGAGTTTCAAGATGTATTTCCAGAGGACAATCCCATTGGGTTACCTCCATTGCGTGGGATTGAGCACCAGATAGACTTTGTTCCAGGATCTACACTTCCAAACCGACCAGCTTACAGAACCAATCCGGTTGAGACCAAGGAGTTGCAAAGACAAGTAGAGGAACTCATGGACAAGGGCTATATCCGAGAGAGTTTGAGCCCATGTGCTGTACCAGTGCTCCTTGTGCCTAAGAAGGATTGTACTTGGCACATGTGTGTTGATTGTAGATCAATCAACAACATCACAGTGAAGTATCGCCACCCTATACCTAGATTAGATGATATGCTTGATGAATTACATGGCTCTTGCATCTTCTCTAAGATAGATTTAAAAAGTGGATATCATGAGATTAGTATGAAAGAAGGAGATGAGTGGAAAACTGCATTTAAAACTAAGCATGGTTTGTATGAGTGGTTAGTTATGCCATTTGGATTGACAAATGCACCTAGTACATTCATGAGGTTAATGAATCATGTTCTTAGATCATTCATAGGCATTTTTGTTGTTGTGTACTTTGATGACATCGTAGTATATAGCAAGACTTTAGAAGATCATATAGAACATCTTAGGGCTGTCCTAAATGTGTTGAGGAATAAGAAACTCTTTGCCAACTTGAAGAAGTGCACTTTTTGCACAGATAACTTTGTTTTCCTAGGCTTTTTTGTGAGTGCAGATTGAGTTAAGGTGGACGAGGAGAAGATCAAAGCCATCAAGGACTGGCCGAGCCCAACCACAGTAGGAAAAGTGAGAAGTTTCCATGGGCTTGCTGGGTTCTATAGGCGTTTTGTGAGAGACTTTAGCACCATTGCAGCTCCATTAACTGAAGTAATCAAGAAGGCTGTGGGATTCAAATGGGGAGAAGCACAAGAAGCCGCATTCCAAACCCTTAAAGAGAAGCTTACTCAGTCACCTCTCTTAATGCTCCATGACTTTGCTAAAACCTTTGAAATAGAATGTGATGCCTCAGGGATTGGAATTGGTGCTGTGTTGATGCAGGATAGGAAACCCATCGCCTACTTCAGTGAGAAACTTGGAGGAGCCACTCTCAACTATGCAACCTATGACAAAGACCTCTATGCCTTGGTGAGGGCCTTGCAAACATGGCAGCATTACTTGTGGCCCAAGGAGTTTGTCATCCACACTGATCATGAGTCCCTAAAGTATCTAAAAGGGCAGAGTAAGCTTAGTAAGAGACACGCAAGATGGGTTGAGTTCATTGAGACATTCCCATACGTGATCAAATATAAACAAGGTAAGGAGAACATAGTTGCTGATGCACTATCTCGGAGGTATGTTCTCTTGACCACTCTTGATGCTAAGCTACTAGGTTTTGAGCAGATTAAAGATATGTATGATACTGACCTTGATTTCAAAGAAGCTTATGTGTCTTGTGAGAAGTTTGCTGCAGGACACTACTTTAGACAAGATGGGTTCTTGTTTTATGATAACAGATTGTGTGTGCCTAATTGTTCTCTACGAGATTTCTTTGTTAGGGAATCCCATGGGGGCAGTCTAATGGGACATTTTGGGATTGCCAAGACCCTTAAAATGTTGCAGGATCACTTCTATTGGCCACACATGACGAGAGATGTGGAGAGAATCTGTGGAAGGTGTGCAACTTGCAAGCATGCTAAGTCCCAAGTCCAATCCCAGGGTTTGTACACTCCTTTACAATTCCACACCATCTTTGGAATGACATATCCATAGATTTCATTGTTGGATTGCCTAGTACTAGAACCGGAAAGGACTCCATATTTGTAGTTGTTGATAGGTTCTCTAAGATGGCACATTTCATAGCATGTCATAAGACTGATGATACATTGCATATTCCTAACTTGTTCTTTAAAGAGGTTGTTCGTTTACATGGCATGCCTAGGACTATAGTTTCTGATAGGGATACTAAGTTTCTTAGTTACTTTTGGAAGACTCTTTGGTCTAAGCTAGGCACTAAGTTGTTGTTTTCTACTACATGTCATCCACAAAATGATGGACAAACTGAGATAGTTAATAGGACTCTAGGAACACTCCTGCGTGCATTCATCAGAAAGAACTTGAAAACTTGGGAAGACTACTTACCACATTGTGAATTTGCATACAATCATGCCATGCATTCTGCCTCTAAGTACTCTCCTTTTGAAATCGTTTATGGGTTCAATCCCACCTCTACTTTGGATCTAATGCCTTTACCTGAGTGTGAAAGGGTTAGTTTGGACGGTAAGAAGAAAGCTGAGATGGTCCAACAAATCCATGAGAAGGCTAGACAATACATTGAACAGAAAACTAAGTTCTATGAGAAGCAAGCTAACAAGGGAAGGCGTGTGAGCTATTTGAAGTCGGTGACCAAGTTTCGCTTCACCTGAGGAAGGATAGGTTTCCCAACGAGAGGATGTCCAAGCTAATGCCAAGGGTTGATGGACCCTTCGAGATCATCCACAAGATCAATGACAATGCCTATAAACTTGATCTCCAAGGTAAGTATGATGTATCAAATAGCTTCAATGTTACTGACTTGGTCCCTTTTGTTGTTGATGAACCAGATTTGAGGACAAATCCTTTTCAAGAGGGAGGGGATGATGTGATCATGGACCAGAGTACTAAAGAGAGGAAAGAGGGCTTAGACAAGCCACATGATGCCACAATGCACCAGCAGCCTGGTGATGATGCTTTGACCATTCCAGAAGGTCCCATGACCCGTTCCAGAGCCAAAAAACTTAAGGAGACTGTTGTAGGATTACTCACTTCACATCCACAACAAGAATAGAGTCTAGGAAAAGGTTTGATCCGAGATATCTTGATCACCATTCAAGCTATCTCTACATCAAGCTGAGTTAGTGTTTAGGCAACACATTTGGTGTGTGCTCTTTTCCTTGCTTTTGGTTTTGTCCCACGAGGTTTTCCGGAGGCCAAGACTTGTCTTACAAATCACCTAGGCCCTATCTCGGCCCAAGACTACCAGAAGTTCATTTATCTTTAGCTTATGTTATATTTTAAACTATAGTTTTACATTTTATGTTTTCGAAACCCTAGAGAGTTTGTTCTCTGTTTTCTTTTATTTAAGGGTTTCCACAAACCCTATTGTACTCAAGCAATCGAATATTATCAAGTCTTATTTCTCTCTTGACGGCACTGTCTCTCTCTAGAAGTTTGTCGGGTGTCTTTCTGGTGTGTCATATCAAAGCTAATCATCTAGGAGTATCAAGAGATCTATCATCCCTCTTGTGTCACCATTCAATCCACAAACCTTGAAGAGCTTGAGTCCCTGATTCGTTCTTTCAAGGATCTATCCTCCCAGCAACCAAAGAAGCATCCTAGGGTCGTATCACATTTGTTTTAGGATTTAGATTTCATAAACTCACTAGTGGTTGGTTTGATGTTTTCATAAACCCACTAAGGGTTGGTTTTATCTTTTCATAAACCCACTAGAGGTTGGATTTATCTATAGATTCGGTTAGGGTTTTTGTATTTTCCTGATAAGGCCTAATATTTAACACTACTGTGCCATAATATAAGCTATATTTAGGTTCTATTATATGTGTTTAGAGTATGTCTTAGAGTATTTCGGGTGAAAACCCATTAGATTTAGAATTTCGATTTCATAAACCCACTAGGGGTTGGTTATATCTTTTTATAAACCCACTAAGGGTTGGTTTTATCTTTTCATAAACCCACTAGGGGTTTGATTTATCTATAGAGTCAGTTAGGGGTTTTTTAGTTTCCTGATAAGGCCTGATATTTCCCACTATTGTGCCATGATATAAGCTCTATTTAGGTTTTATTATATGTATTTGGAGTATGTCTTAGAGTATTTCGGGTGAAAACCCATTATCTTTAGGATTTAGATTTCATAAACCCACTAGGGGTTTGGTTTTATCTTTTCATAAACCCACTAAAGGTTGGTTTTATCTTTTCATAAATCCACTATGGGTTGGATTTATCTATAGGCTAGGTTAGGGTTTATGTAGTTTCCTGATAAGGCTTGATATTTACCACTATTGTGTCATGATATAAGCTCTATTTTAGGTTTTATTATATATGTTTAGAGTATGTCTTAGAGTATTTCGGGTGAAAACACATTAGCTTTAGGATTTAGATTTCATAAACCCACTAGGGGTTGGTTTTATCTTTTCATAGACCCACTAAAGGTTGATTTTATCTTTTCATAAACTCACTAGGGGTTGGATTTATCTATAGAGTCGGTTAGGGTTTTTGTAGTTTCCTGATAAGGCCTGATATTAAACATTATTGTGCCATGATATAAGCTCTATTTAGGTTTTATTATATGTGTTTAGCGTATGTCTTAGAGTATTTCGGGTGAAAACCCATTAGCTTTAGGATTTAGAGTTCATAAACCCACTAGGGGTTGGTTTTATCTTTTCATAAACCCACTAAAGGTTGGTTTTATCTATTCATAAACCCACTAGGGGTTGGATTTATCTATAGAGTCGTTTAGGCTTTTTGTAGTTTCCTGATAAGGCCTGATATTTACCACTATTGTGCCATGATATAAGCTATATCTAGGTTCTATTATAGGTGTTTTGAGTATGTACGAGAGTATTTCAGGTGAAAACCCATTAGCTTTAGGATATAGATTTCATAAATCCACTAGGGGTTGGTTTTATCTTTTCATAAACCCACTAAGGGTTTGTTTTATCTTTTCATAAACCCACTAGGGGTTGGATTTATCTATAGAGTCGGTTAGGGTTTTTGTAATTTCCAGATAAGGCCTGATATTTACCACTATTGTGCCATGATATAAGCTCTATTTAGGTTCTATTATATGTGTTTAGAGTATGTCTTAGAGTATTTCTGGGTAAAACCCATCAGCTTTAGGATTTAGATTTCATAAACCCACTAGGGGTTGGTTTTCTCTTTTCATAGACGCACTAAAGGTTCGTTTTATCTTTTCATAAACCCACTAGGGGTTGGATTATCTATAGAGTCGGTTAGGGTTTTTTTAGTTTCCTGATAAGGCCTGATATTTACCACTATTGTGCCATGATATAAGCTCTATTTAGGTTCTATTATATGTGTTTAGAGTATGTACTAGAGTATTTCAGGTGAAAACCCATTAGCTTTAGGATTTAGATTTCATAAACCCACTAGGGGTTGGTTATATCTTTTCAAAAACCCACTGAGGGTTGGTTTTATCTTTTCATAAAGCCACTAGTGGTTGGACTTATCTATAGAGCAGTTAGGGTTTTTATAGTTTCCAGATAAGGACTGATATTTACCACTATTGTGCAATGATATAAGCTCTACATAGGTTCTATTATATGCGTTTAGAGTATGTCTTAGAGTATATCGGGTGAAAACCCATTAGCTTTAGGATTTAGATTTTATAAACCCACTAGGGGTTGGGTTTATCTTTTCATAAACCCACTAAGGGTTGGTTTTATATTTTCATAAACCCACTAGGGGGGTGATTTATATATAGAGTCGGTTAAGTTTTTTGTAGTTTCCTCATAAAGCCTGATATTTACCACTATTGTGCCATGATATAAGCTCTATTTAGGTTCTATTATATGTGGTTAGAGTATGTCTTAGAATATTTCGGGTGATAACCCATTTGTTTTAGGATTTAGATTTCATAAACTCACTAGTGGTTGGTTTTATCTTTTCATAAACCCACTAAGGGTTGGTTTATCTTTTCATAAACCCACTAGGGGTTGGATTATCTATAGAGTCGGTTAGGGTTTTTTTAGTTTCCTGATAAGGCCTGATATTTACCACTATTGTGCCATGATATAAGCTCTATTTAGGTTCTATTATATGTGTTTAGAGTATGTACTAGAGTATTTCAGGTGAAAACCCATTAGCTTTAGGATTTAGATTTCATAAACCCACTAGGGGTTGGTTATATCTTTTCAAAAACCCACTGAGGGTTGGTTTTATCTTTTCATAAAGCCACTAGTGGTTGGACTTATCTATAGAGCAGTTAGGGTTTTTATAGTTTCCAGATAAGGACTGATATTTACCACTATTGTGCAATGATATAAGCTCTATTTAGGTTCTATTATATGTGTTTAGAGTATGTCTTAGAGTATTTCGGGTGAAAACCCATTAGCTTTAGGATATAGATTTCATAAACCCACTAGGGGTTGGTTGTATCTTTTCATAAACCCACTAAGGGTTGGTTTATCTTTTCATAAACCCACTAGGGGTTGGATTTATCTATAGAGTCGGTTAGGGTTTTTGTAGTTTCCTGATAAGGCCTGATATTTACCTCTATTGTGCCATGATATAAGCTCTATTTAGGTTCTATTATATGTGTTTAGAGTATGTCTTAGAGTATTTCGGGTGAAAACCCATTAGCTTTAGGATATAGATTTCATAAACCCACTAGGGGTTGGTTGTATCTTTTCATAAACCCACTAAGGGTTGGTTTTATCTTTTCATAAACCCACTAGGGGTTGGATATATCTATAGAGTCGGTTAGGGTTTTTTTAGTTTCCTCATAAGGCCCGATATTTAACACTACGGTGCCATGATATAAGCTATATTTAGGTTTTATTATATATGTTTAGAGTATGTCTTAGAAGATTTCGGATGAAAACCCATTAGCTTTAGTATTTAGATTTCATAAAACCACTAGGGGTTGGTTTTATCTTTTCATAAACCCACTAAAGGTTTGTTTTATCTATGAATAAACCCACTAGGGGTTGGATTTATCAATAGAGTCGTTTAGGGTTTTTGTAGTTTCCTCATAAGGCGTGATATTTACCACTATTGTGCCATGATGTAAGCTCTATCTAGGTTCTATTATAGGTGTTTTGAGTATGTACTAGAGTATTTCATGTGAAAGCCCATTAGGTTTAGGATATGAATTTCATAAACCCACTAGGGGTTGGTTTTATCTTTTCATAAACCCACTAAGGGTTTGTTTTATCTTTTCACAAGCCCACTAGGGGTTGGATTTATCTATTGAGTCGGTTAGGGTTTTGTAATTTCCTGATAAGTCATGTTATTTACCACTATTGTGCCATGATATAAGCTCTATTTAGGTTCTATTATATGTGTTTAGAGTATGTCTTAGAGTATTTCGGGTTAAAACCCATTAGCTTTAGGATTTAGATTTCATAAACCCACTAGGGGTTGGTTTTATCTTTTCATAGACCCACTAAAGGTTGGTTTTATCTTTTCATAAACCCACTAGGGGTTGGATTTATCTATAGAGTCGGTTAGGGTTTTTTAGTTTCCTAATAAGGCCTGATATTTACCACTATTGTGCCATGATATAAGCTCTATTTAGGTTCTATTATATGTGTTTAGAGTATGTCTTAGAGTATTTCGGGTGAAAACCCATTAGCTTTACGATTTAGATTTCATAAACCCACTAGGGGTTGGGTTTATCTTTTCATAAACCCACTAAGGGTTGGTTTTATCTTTTCATAAACCCACTAGGGGTTGGATTTATCTATAGAGTCGGTTAAGGTTTTTGAAGTTTCCTCATAAGGTCTGATATTTACCACTATTGTTCCATGATATAAGCTCTATTTAGGTTCTATTATATGTGTTTAGAGTATGTCTTAGAGTATTTCGGGTGATAACCCATTTGTTTTAGGATTTAGATTTCATAAACTCACTAGTGGTTGGTTTTATCTTTTCATAAACCCACTAAGGGTTGGTTTAATCTTTTCATAAACACACTAGGGGTTGGATTTATCTATAGAGTCGGTTAGGGTTTTTGTATTTTCCTGATAAGGCCTAATATTTACAACTATTGTGCCATGATAAAAGCTCTATTTAGGTTCTATTATATGTGTTTAGAGTATGTCTTAGAGTATTTCGGGTGAAAACCCATTAGATTTATGATTTAGATTTCATAAAACCACTAGGGTTGGTTTTATCTTTTCATAAACCCACTAAGGGTTGGTTTTATCTTTTCATAAACCCACTAGGGGTTGGATTTATCTATAGAGTCGGTTAGGGTTATAAGCCTGATATTTACCACTATTGTGCCATGATATAAGCTCTATTTAGGTTTTATTATATGTGTTTAGAGTATGTCTTAGAGTATTTCGGGTGAAAACCCATTAGCTTTAGGATTTAGATTTCATAAACCCACTAGGGGTTGGTTTTATCTTTTCATAAACCCACTAAGGGTTGGTTTTATCTTTTCATAAACCCACTAGGGGTTGGATTTATCTATAGAGTCGGGTAAGGTTTTTGTAGTTTCCTCATAAGGCCTGATATTTACCACTATTGTGCCATGATATAAGCTCTATTTAGGTTCTATTATATGTGTTTAGAGTATGTCTTAGAGTATTTCGGGTGATAACCCATTTGTTTTAGGATTTAGATTTCATAAACCCACTAGGGATTGGTTTTATCTTATCATAAACCCACTAAGGGTTGGTTTTATCTTTTCATAAACCACTAGGGGTTGGATTTATCTATAGGGTCCGTTAGAGTTTTTGTAGTTTCCTGATAAGGTCTTACATTTACCACTATTGTGCCATGACATAAGCTCTATCTAGGTTCTATTATATGTGTTTTGAGTATGTATTAGAGTATTTCGGGTGAAAACCCATTAGCTTT
The DNA here is from genome assembly GCA_905132765.1 of Moricandia arvensis. NCBI lineage: Eukaryota > Viridiplantae > Streptophyta > Magnoliopsida > Brassicales > Brassicaceae > Moricandia > Moricandia arvensis. The sequence goes on along the minus strand of CAJHQP010000625.1, from coordinate 36,813 downwards.
AAAATTTAGATTTCATAAACCCACTAGGGGTTGGTTTTATCTTTTCATAAACCCACTAAAGGGTTGTTTTATCTTTTCATAAACCCACTAGGGGTTGGATTTATCTATAGAGTCGGTTAGGGTTTTTGTAGTTTCCTGATAAGGCCTGATATTTACCACTATTGTGTCATGATATAAGCTCTATTTAGGTTCTATTATATGTGTTTAGAGTATGTACTAGAGTATTTCAGGTGAAAACCCATTAGCTTTAGGATTTAGATTTCATAAACCCACTAGGGGTTGGTTTTATCTTTTCATAAACCCACTAAGGGTTTGTTTTATCTTTTCATAAACCCACTAGGGGTTGAATTTATCTATAGAGTCGGTTAGGGTTTTTGTAATTTCCTGATAAGGCCTGATATTTACCACTATTGTGCCATGATATAAGCTCTATTTAGGTTCTATTATATGTGTTTAGAGTATGTCTTAGAGTATTTTCGGGTGATAACCCATTAGCTTTAGGATTTAGATTTCATAAACCCACTAGGGGTTGGTTTATCTTTTCATAAACCCACTAAGGGTTGGTTTTAACTTTTCATAAACCCACTAGGGGTTGGATTTATCTATAGAGTCGGTTAGGGTTTTTGTATTTTCCTGATAAGGCCTGATATTTACCACTATTGTGCCATGATATAAGCTCTATTTAGGTTCTATTATATGTGTTTAGAGTATGTCTTAGAGTATTTCGGGTGAAAACCCATTAGCTTTAGGATTTAGATTTCATAAACCCACTAGGGGTTGGTTTTATCTTTTCATAAACCCACTAAGGGTTGGTTTTATCTTTTCATAAACCCACTAGGGGTTGGATTTATCTATAGAGTCGGTTAGGGTTTTTGTAGTTTCCTGATAAGGCCTGATATTTACCACTATTGTGCCATGATATAAGCTCTATATAGGTTCTATTATATGCGTTTAGAGTATGTCTTAGAGTATTTCCGGTGAAAACCCATTAGATTTAGGATTTAGATTTCATAAACCCACTAGGGGTTGGGTTTATCTTTTCATAAACCCACTAAGGGTTGGTTTTATCTTTTCATAAACCCACTAGGGGTTGGATTTATCTATAGAGTCGGTTAGGGTTTTTGTAGTTTCCTCATAAGGCCTGATATTTACCACTATTGTGCCATGATATAAGCTCTATTTAGGTTCTATTATATGTGTTTAGAGTATGTCTTAGAGTATTTCGGGTGAAAACCCATTAGCTTTAGGATTTAGATTTCATAAACCCACTAGGGGTTGGTTTTATCTTTTCATAAACCCACTAAGGGTTGGTTTTATCTTTTCATAAACCCACTAGGGGTTGGATTTATCTATAGAGTCGGTTAGGGTTTTTGTAGTTTCCTGATAAGGCCTGATATTTACCACTATTGTGCCATGATATAAGCTCTATTTAGGTTCTATTATATGTGTTTAGAGTATGTCTTAGAGTATTTCGGGTGAAAACCCATTAGCTTTAGGATATAGATTTCATAAACCCACTAGGGGTTGGTTTTATCTTTTCATAAACCCACTAAGGGTTGGTTTTATCTTTTCATAAACCCACTAGGGGTTGGATTTATCTATAGAGTCGGTTAGGGTTTTTGTAGTTTCCTGATAAGGCCTGATATTTACCACTATTGTGCCATGATATAAGCTCTATTTAGGTTCTATTATATGTGTTTAGAGTATGTCTTAGAGTATTTCGGGTGAAAACCCATTAGCTTTAGGATTTAGATTTCATAAACCCACTAGGGGTTGGTTTTATCTTTTCATAAACCCACTAAGGGTTGGTTTTATCTTTTCATAAACCCACTAGGGGTTGGATTTATCTATAGAGTCGGTTAGGGTTTTTGTAGTTTCCTGATAAGGCCTGATATTTACCACTATTGTGCCATGATATAAGCTCTATTTAGGTTTTATTATATGTGTTTAGAGTATGTCTTAGAGTATTTCGGGTGAAAACCCATTAGCTTTAGGATTTAGATTTCATAAACCCACTAGGGGTTGGTTTATCTTTTCATAAACCCACTAAGGGTTGGTTTTATCTTTCATAAACCCACTAGGGGTTGGATTTATCTATAGAGTCGGTTAGGGTTTTGTAGTTTCCTGATAAGGCCTGATATTTACCACTATTGTGCCATGATATAAGCTCTATTTAGGTTCTATTATATGTGTTTAGAGTATGTCTTAGAGTATTTCGGGTGAAAACCCATTAGCTTTAGGATTTAGATTTCATAAACCCACTAGGGTTGGTTTTATCTTTTCATAAACCCACTAAGGGTTGGTTTTATCTTTTCATAAACCCACTAGGGGTTGGATTTATCTATAGAGTCGGTTAAGGTTTTTGTAGTTTCCTCATAAGGCCTGATATTTACCACTATTGTGCCATGATATAAGCTCTATTTAGGTTCTATTATATGTGTTTAGAGTATGTTTTAGAGTATTTCGGGTGAAAACCCATTAGCTTTAGGATTAGATTTCATAAACCCACTAGGGGTTGGTTTTATCTTTTCATAAACCACTAAGGGTTGGTTTTATCTTTTCATAAACCCACTAGGGGTTGGATTTATCTATAGAGTCGGTTAGGGTTTTTGTAATTCCTGATAAGGCCTGATATTTACCACTATTGTGCCATGATATAAGCTCTATTTAGGTTCTATTATATGTGTTTAGAGTATGTCTTAGAGTATTTCGGGTGAAAACCCATTAGCTTTAGGATTTAGATTTCATAAACCCACTAGGGGTTGGTTTTATCTTTTCATAAACCCACTAAGGTTGGTTTTATCTTTTCATAAACCCACTATGGGTTGGATTTATCTATAGGCTCGGTTAGGGTTTTTGTAGTTTCCTGATAAGGCTTGATATTTACCACTATTGTGCCATGATATAAGCTCTATTTAGGTTTTATTATATGTGTTTAGAGTATGTATTAGAGTATTTCGGGTGAAAACCCATTAGCTTTAGGATTTAGATTTCATAAACCCACTAGGGTTGGTTTTATCTTTTCATAAACCCACCAAGGGTTGGTTTTATCTTTTCATAAATCCACTAGGGGTTGGATTTATCTATAGAGTCGGTTAGGGTTTTTGTAGTTTCCTGATAAGGCCTGATATTTACCACTATTGTGCCATGATATAAGCTCTATTTAGGTTCTATTATATGTGTTTAGAGTATGTATTAGAGTATTTCGGGTGAAAACCATTAGCTTTAAGATTTAGATTTCATAAACCCACTAGGGGTTGGTTTTATCTTTTCATAAACCCACTAAGGGTTGGTTTTATCTTTTCATAAACCCACTAGGGGTTGGATTTATCTATAGAGTCGGTTAGGGTTTTTGTAGTTTCCTGATAAGGCTTGATATTTACCACTATTGTGCCATGATATAAGCTCTATTTAGGTTTTATTATATGTGTTTAGAGTATGTCTTAGAGTATTTCGGGTGAAAACCCATTAGCTTTAGGATTTAGATTTCATAAACCCACTAGGGTTGGTTTTATCTTTTCATAAACCCACTAAGGGTTGGTTTTATCTTTTCATAAATCCACTATGGGTTGGATTTATCTATAGAGTTGGTTAGGGTTTTTGTAGTTTCCTGATAAGGCCTGATATTTACCACTATTGTGCCATGATATAAGCTCTATTTAGGTTCTATTATATGTGTTTAGAGTATGTCTTAGAGTATTTCGGGTGAAAACCCATTAGCTTTAAAATTTGGATTTCATAAACGCACTAGGGGTTGGTTTTATCTTTTCATAAACCCACTAAGGGTTGGTTTTATTCTTTCATAAACCGACTAGGGGTTGGATTTATCTATAGAGTTGGTTAGGGTTTTTGTAGTTTCCTTATAAGGCTTGATATTTAACACTATTGTGCCATGATATAAGCTCTATTTAGGTTTTATTATATGTGTTTAGAGTATGTCTTAGAGTATTTCGGGTGAAAACCCATTAGCTTTAGGATTTAGATTTCATAAACCCACTAGGGGTTGGTTTTATCTTTTCATAAACCCACTAAGGTTGGTTTTATCTTTTCATAAACCCACTAGGGGTTGGATTTATCTATAGAGTCGGTTAGGGTTTTTGTAGTTTCCTCATAAGGCCTGATATTTACAACTATTGTGCCATGATAAGATCTATTTAGGTTCTATTATATGTGTTTAGAGTATGTCTTAGAGTATTTCGGGTGAAAACCCATTAGCTTTAGGATTTAGATTTTATAAACCCACTAGGGGTTGGTTTTATCTTTTCATAAACCCACTAAGGGTTGGTTTTATCCTTTTCATAAACCCACTAGGGGTTGGATTTATCTATAGAGTCGGTTAGGGTTATAAAGCCTGATATTTACCACTATTTTGCCATGACATAAGCTCTATTTATGTTTTATTATATGTGTTTAGATTATAGCTTAGAATATCTCCGGTGAAAACCCATTAGCTTTAGGATTTAGATTTCATAAACCCACTAGGGGTTGGTTTTATCTTTTCATAAACCCACTAAGGGTTGGTTTTATCTTTTCATAAACCTACTAAGGGTTTGTTTTATCTCTTCATAAACCCACTAGGGGTTGGATTTATCTATAGAGTTGGTTAGGGTTTTTGAATTTTCCTGATAAGGCCTAATATTTACCAATACTGTGCCATAATATAAGCTCTATTTAGGTCCCATTATATGTTTTTAGAGTATGTCTTAGAGTATTTCGGGTGAAAAACCATTAGCTTTAGAATTTAGATTTCATAAACACACTAGGGGTTGGTTATATCTTTTTATAAACCCACTAAGGGTTGGTTTTATCTTTTCATAAACCCTATAGGGTTTTGATTTATCTATAGAGTCGGTTAGGATTTTTTTAGTTACCTTATAAGGCTTGATATTTACCACTATTGTGCCATGATATAAGCTCTATTTAGGTTCCATTATATGTGTTTAGAGTATGTCTTAGAGTATTTCGGGTGAAAACCCATTAGCTTTAGGATTTAGATTTCATAAACCCACTAGGGGTTGGTTTTATCTTTTCATAAACTCACTAAGGGTTGGTTTTATCCTTTTCATAAACCCACTAGGGGTTGGATTTATCTATAGAGTCGGTTAGGGTTTTTTTAGTTTCTGGATAAGGCCTGATATTTACCACTATTGTGCCATGATATAAGCTCTATTTAGGTTTTATTATATGTGTTTAGAGTATGTCTTAGAGTATTTCATTAGTTTTAGGATTTAGATTTCATAAACCCACTAGGGGTTGGTTTTATCTTTTCATAGACCCACTAAAGGTTGATTTTATCGTTCCATAAACCCACTACAGGTGGATTTATCAATAGAGTCGGTTAGGGTTTTTGTAGTTTCCTGATAAGGCCTGATATTTACAACTATTGTGCCATGATATAAGCTCTACATAGGTTCTATTATATGCGTTTAGAGGATGTCTTAGAGTATTTCAGGTGAAAACCCATTAGCTTTTGGATTTAGATTTCATAAACCCACTAGGGGTTCGTTTTATCTTTTCTTAAACGCACTAAGGGTTGGTTTTATCTTTTCATAAACACACTAGGGGTTGGATTTATCTATAGATTCGGTTAAGGTTTTTGTAGTTTCCTCATAAGGCTTGATATTTACCACTATTGTGCCATGATATAAGCTCTATTTAGGTTCTATTATATGTGTTTAGAGTATGTCTTAGAGTATTTCGGGTGATAACCCATTTGTTTTAGGATTTAGATTTTATAAACTCACTAGTGGTTGGTTTTATCTTGTCATAAACCCACTAAGGGTTGGTTTAATCTTTTCTTAAACACACTAGGGGTTGGATTTATCTATAGAGTCGGTTAGGGTTTTTGTATTTTCCTGATAATGCCTAATATTTACCACTATTGTGCCATGATAAAAGCTCTATTTAGGTTCTATTATATGTGTTTAGAGTATGCCTTAGAGTATTTCGGGTAAAAACCCATTAGATTTATGATTTAGATTTCATAAAACCACTAGGGGTTGGTTTTATCTTTTCATAAACCCACTAAGGGTTGGTTTTATCTTTTTCATAAACCCACTAGGGGTCGGATTTATCTATAGAGTCGGTTAGGGTTATAAGGCCTTATATTTACCACTATTGTGCCATGACCTAAGCTCTATTTAGGTTCTATTATATGTGTTTAGAGTCTGTCTTAGAATATCTTGGGTGAAAACCCATTAGCTTTAGGATTTAGATTTCATAAACCCACTAGGGGTTGGTGTTATATTTTCATAAACCCACTAAGGGTTGGTTTTATCTATTAATAAACCCACTAGGTGTTGGATTTATCTATAAGTCGGGTAAGGTTTTTGTAGTTTCCTCATAAGGCCTGATATTTACCACTATTGTGCCATGATATAAGCTCTATTTAGGTTCTATTATATGTGTTTAGAGTATGTCTTAGAGTATTCTAGGCGATAACCCGTTTGTTTTATGATTTAGATTTCATAAACTCACAAGTGGTTGGTTTTATCTTATCATAAACCCACTAAGGGTTGGTTTTATCTTTTCATAAACCCAGTAGGGGTTGGATTTATCTATAGGGTCCGTTAGGGTTTTTATAGTTTCCTGATAAGGCCTTACATTTACCACTATTGTGCCATGACATAAGCTCTATCTAGGTTGTATTATACGTGTTTTGAGTATGTATTGGAGTATTTCAGGTGAAAACCCATTAGCTTTAGGATATAGATTTCATAAACCCACTAGGGGTTGGTTTTATCTTTTCATAAACCCACTAAGGGTTGGTTTTATCTTTTCATAAACCCAATAGGGGTTGGATTTATCTATAGAGTCGGTTAAGGTTTTTGTAGTTTCCTCAAAAGGCATGATATTTACCACTATTGTGCCATGATATAAGCACTATTTAGGTTCTACTATATGTGTTTAGAGTATGTATTAGAGTATTTCGGGTGATAACCCATTGTTTTAGGATTTAGATTTCATAAAATCACTAGTGATTGTTTTTATCTTTTCATAAACCCACTAAGGGTTGGTTTAATCTTTTCATAAACACACTAAGGGTTGGATTTATCTATAGATTCGGTTAAGGTTTTTGTATTTTCCTGATAAGGCAAAATATTTACCACTATTTTGCCATGATAAAAGCTCTATGTAGGTTCTATTATATGTGTTTATAGTATGTCTTAGAGTATTTCGGGTGAAAACCCATTAGCTTTAGGATTTAGATTTCATAAACCCACTGGGGGTTGGTTTTATCTTTTCATATACCCACTAAGGGTTGGTTTTAAATTTTCATAAACCCACTAGGTATTGGATTTATCTATAGAGTCGGTTAGGGTTTTTGCAGTTTCATGATAAGTCCTAATATTTACCACTATTGTGCCATGATATAAGATCTATTTAGGTTCTATTATATGTGTTTAGAGTATGTCTTAGAGTATTTCGGGTGATAACCCATTTGTTTTAGGATTTAAATTTTATAAACTCACTAGTGGTTGGTTTTATCTTGTCATAAACCCACTAACGGTTGGTTTTATCCTTTTCATAAACCCACTAGGGGTTGGATTTATCTATAGAGTCGGTTAGGGTTATAAAGTCTGATATTTACCACTATTGTGCCATGATTTAAGCTCTATTTAGGTTCTATTATATGTGCTTAGCGTATGTGTTAGAGTATTTCGGGTGAAAATCCATTAGCTTTGGGATTTACATTTTATAAACCCACTAAGGGTTGGTTTTATCTTTTCATAAACCCACTAAGGGTTAGTTTTCTTTTTCATAAACCTACTAGGGGTTGGATTTATCAATAGTGTAGGTTAGGGTTTTTGTAGTTTCCTGATAAGGCCTGATATTTACCACTATTGTGCCATTAGATAAGCTCTATTTAGGTTCTATTATATGTGGTTAGAGTATCTCTTAGAGTATTTCGGGTGAAAACGCATTAGCTTTAGGAGTTAGAGTTCATAAACCCACTAGGGGTTTGTTTTATGTTTTCATAAACCCACTAAGGGTTGGTTTTATCTTTTCATAAACCCAGTAGGGGTTGTTTTTATCTATTGAGTCGGTTAGGGTTTTTGTAGTTTCCTGATAAGGCCAGATATTTACCACTATTGTGCCATGATATAAGCTCTATTTAGGTTCTATTATATCTGTTTAGAGTATGTCTTAGAGTATTTCGGGTGAAAACCCATTACCTTTAGGATTTAGATTTCATAAACCCACAAGGGGATGGTTTTATCTTTTCATAAACCCACTAACGGTTGGTTTTATATTTTCATGAACCCACTAGGGGTTGGATTTATCTATTGAGTCGGTTAGGGTTTTTGTAGTTTTCTAATAAGGCCTGATATTTACCACTATTGTGCCATGATTTAAGCTCTATTTAGGTTCTATTATATGTGCTTAGCGTATGTCTTAGAGTATTTTGGGTGAAAATCCATTAGCATTGGGATTTACACTTTATAAACCCACGAGGGGTTGGTTTTATATTTTCATAAACCCACTAAGGATTGGTTTTCTCTTTCATCAACCTACTAGGGGTTGGATTTATCTATAGTGTCGGTTAGGGTTTTTGTAGTTTCCTGATAAGGTCTGATATTTACCACTATTGTGCCACGATATAAGCTCTATTTAGGTTCTATTATATGTGTTTAGAGTATGTTTTAGAGTATTTCGGGTGAAAACGCATTAGCTTTAGGATTTAGAGTTCATAAACCCACTAGGGGTTGGTTTTATCGTTTCATAAACCCACTAAGGGTTGGTTTTATCTTTTCGTAAATCCATTAGGGGTTGGATTTATCTATTGAGTCGGTTAGGGTTTTTGTAGTTTTCTGATAAGGCCTGATATTTACCACTATTGTGTATTGATATAAGCTCTATTTAGGTTTTGTTATACGTGTTTAGAGTATGTCTTAAAGTAATTCGGGTGAAAACCCATTAGCTTTAGGATTTAGATTTCATAAAACCACTAGGGGTTGGTTTTATCTTTTCATAAACCCACTAAGGGTTGGTTTTATCTTTTCATAAACCCACTAGGGGTTGTTTTTATCTATTAAGTCGGTTAGGGTTTTTGTAGTTTCCTGATAAGGCCTGATATTTACCACTATTGTGCCATGATATAATCTTATTTAGGTTCTATTATATGTGTTTAGAGTATGTCTTAGAGTATTTCGGGTGAAAACGCATTAGCTTTAGGATTTAGAGTTCATAAACCCACTAGGGGTTGGTTTTATCTTTTCATAAACCCACTAAGGGTTGGTTTTATCTTTTCATAAATCCACTAGGGGTTGGATTTATCTTTTGAGTCAGTTAGGGTTTTTGTAGTTTTCTGATAAGGCATGATGTTTACCACTATTGTGTATTGATATAAGTTCTATTTAGGTTCTATTATATGTGTTTAGAGTATGTCTTAGAGTATTTCGGGTGAAAACGCATTAGCTTTAGGATTTAGATTTCAAAAACCCACTAAGGGTTGGTTTTATCTTTTCTTAAACCCACTACGTGTCGGTTTTATCTTTCATAAACCCACTAGGGGTTGGATTTATCTATAGTGTCGGTTAGGGTTTTTGTAGTTTCCTGATAAGGCCTGATATTTACCATTATTATGCCATGATATAAGCTCTATTTAGGTTATATTATATGTGTTTAGAGTATGTCTTAGAGTAATTCGGGTGAAAACCCATTAGCTTTAGGATTTAGATTTCATAAACCCACTAAGGGTTGGTTTTATCTATTCATAAACCCACTAAGGGTTGTTATTATCTTTTCATAAACCCACTAGGGGTTGTTTTTATCTATAGAGTCGGTTAAGGTTTTTGTAGTTTCCTGATAAGGCCTTATATTTACAACTATTGTGCCATGATATAAGCTCTATTTAGGTTCTATTATATGTGTTTAGATTATGTCTTAGAGTATTTTGGGTGAAAACCCATTAGCTATAGGATTTAGATTTCATAAATCCATAAGGGGTTGGTTTTATCTTTTCATAAACCCACTAAGGGTTGGTTTTATCTTTTCATGAACCCACTAGGGGTTGGATTTATCTATTGAGTCGGTTAGGGTTTTTATAGTTTTCTAATAAGGCCTGATATTTGCCACTATGATGCCATGATATAAGCTCTATTTAGGTTCGATTATATGTGTTTAGAGTATGTCTTAGAGTATTTCAGGTGAAAAACGCATTAGCTTTAGAATTTACAATTCATAAACCCACTACGGGTTGGTTTTATCTTTTCATAAACCCACTAAAGGTTGTTTTTATCTTTTCATAAACCCAATAGGGGTTGGATTTATCTATAGAGTCGGTTAAGGTTTTGTAGTTTCCTGATAAGGCCTGATAATTACCTCTACTGTGCCATGATATAAGCTCTATTTAGGTTCTATTATATGTGTTTAGAGTATGTCTTAGAGTATTTCGGGTGAAAACCCATTAGCTTTAGGATTTAGATTTCATAAACCCAATAGAGGTTGGTTTTATCTTTTCATAAACCCACTAAGGATTGGTTTTACCTTTTCATAAACCCACTAGGGGTTGGATTTGTCTATAGAGTCGGTTAGGATTTTTGTAGTTTACTGATAATGCCTGATATTTACCACAATTGTGCCATGATATAAGCTCTATTTAGCTTCTATTATATGTGTTTAGAGTATGGCTTAGAGTATTTTGGGTGAAAACGCATTAGCTTTAGGATTTAGATTTAATAAACCCACTAAGGTTTGGTTTTATCTATTCATAAACCCACTAAGGGTTGGTTTTGTCTTTTCATAAACCCACTAGAGGTTGGATTTATATATTGAGTCGGTTAGGGTTTTTGTATTTTTCTAATAAGGCATGATATTTACCACTATTGTGCCATGATATAAGCTCTATTTAGGTTCTATTATATGTGCTTAGCGTATGTCTTAGAGTATTTCGGGTGAAAACGCATTAGCTTTGGGATTTAAATTTTATAAACCCACTAGGGGTTGGTTTTATCTTTTCATAAACCCACTAAGGGTTGGTTTTCTCTTTCATAAACCTACTAGGGGTTGGATTTATCTATAGTGTCGGTTAGGGTTTTTGTAGTTTCCTTATAAGGCCTGATATTTACCACTATTGTGCCATGATATAAGCTCTATTTAGGTTCTATTATATGTGTTTAGAGTATGTCTTAGAGTACTTCAGGTGAAAACGCATTGGCTTTAGGATTTAGAGTTCATAAACCCACTAGGGGTTGGTTTTATCTTTTCATAAACCCACTAAGGGTTTGTTTTATCTTTTCATAAACCTACTAGGGGTTTGATTTATCTATTGAGTCGGTTAGGGTTTTTGTAGTTTTCTGATAAGGCCTGATATTTACCACTATTGTGCATTGATATAAGCTCTATTTAGGTTCTATTATATGTGTTTAGAGTATGTCTTAGAGTATTTCGGGTGAAAACCCATTAGCTTTAGGATTTAGATTTCATAAACCACTAGGGGTTGGTTTTATCTTTTCATAAACCCACTAAGGGTTGGTTTTATCTTTTCATAAACCCACTAGGGGTTGGATTTATCTATAGAGTCGTTAGGGTTTTTGTAGTTTCCTGATAAGGCCTGATATTTACCACTATTGTGCCAGATATAAGCTCTATTTAGGTTCTATTATATGTGTTTAGAGTATGTCTTAGAGTATTTCGGGTGAAAACCATTAGCTTTAGGATTTAGATTTCATAAACCCACTAGGGGTTGGTTTTATCTTTTCATAAACCACTAAGGGTTGGTTTTATCTTTTCATAAACCCACTAGGGGTTGGATTTATCTATAGAGTCGGTTAGGGTTTTTGTAGTTTCCTGATAAGGCCTGATATTACCACTATTGTGCCATGATATAAGCTCTATTTAGGTTCTATTATATGTGCTTAGCGTATGTCTTAGAGTATTTCGGGTGAAAATCCATTAGCTTTGGGATTTACATTTTATAAACCAGCTAGGGGTTGGTTTTATCTTATCATAAACCCACTAAGGGTTGGTTTTCTCTTTCATAAGCCTACTAGGGGTTGGATTTATCTATAGTGTCGGTTAGGGTTCTTGTAGTTTCCTTATAAGGCCTGATATTTACCACTATTGTGCCATGATATAAGCTCTATTTAGGTTCTATTATATGTGTTTAGAGTATGTCTTAGAGTACTTCAGGTGAAAACGCATTGGCTTTAGGATTTAGAGTTCATAAACCCACTAGGGGTTGGTTTTATCTTTTCATAAACCCACTAAGGGTTTGTTTTATCTTTTCATAAACCTACTAGGGGTTGGATTTATCTATTGAGTCGGTTAGGGTTTTTCTAGTTTTCTGATAAGGCCTGATATTTACCACTATTGTGCATTGATATAAGCTCTATTTAGGTTCTATTATATGTGTTTAGAGTATGTCTTAGAGTATTTCGGGTGAAAACCCATTAGCTTTAGGATTTAGATTTCGTAAACCCACTAGGGGTTGGTTTTATCTTTTTATAAACCCATTAAGGATTGGTTTGATCTTTTCATAAACCCACTAGGGGTTGTTTTTATCTATAGAGTCAGTTAAGGTTTTTGTAGTTTCCTGATAAGGCCTGATATTTACCACTATTATGCCATGATATAAGCTCTCTTTAGGTTCTATTATATGTGTTTAGAGTATGTCTTAGAGTATTTCGGGTGAAAACGCATTACCTTTAGGATTTAGATTTCGTAACCCACTAAGGTTTGGTTTTATCTTTTCATAAACCCACTAAGGGTTGGTTTTATCTTTTCATAAACCCACTAGAGGTTGGATTTATCTATTGAGTCGGTTAGGGTTTTTGTAGTTTTCTAATAAGGCCTGATATTTACCACTATTGTGCCATGATATAAGCTCTATTTAGGTTTTAATATATGTGCTTAGCGTATGTCTTAGAGTATTTCGGGTGAAAATCCATTAGCTTTGGGATTTACATTTTATAAACCCACTAGGGGTTGGTTTTATCTTTTCATAAACCCAGTAAGGGTTGGTTTTATCTTTCATAAACCTACTAGGGGTTGGATTCATCTATAGTGTCGGCTAGGGTTTTTGTAGTTTCCTTATAACGCCTGATATTTACCACTATTGTGCCATGATATTATCTCTATTTAGGTTCTATTATATGTGTTTAGAGTATGTCTTAGAGTATTTCGGGTGAAAACGCATTAGCTTTAGGATTTAGAGTTCATAAACCCACTAGGGGTTGGTTTTATCTTTTCATAAACCCACTAAGGGTTGGTTTTATCTTTTCATAAATCCACTAGGGGTTGGATTTATCTATTGAGTCGGTTAGGGTTTTTGTAGTTTTCTGATAAGGCCTGATATTTACCACTATTGTGTATTGATATAAGCTCTATTTAGGTTCTATTATATGTGTTTAGAGTATGTCTTAGAGTATTTCGGGTAAAAACCCATTAGCCATAGGATTTAGATTTCATAAACCCACAAGGGGTTGGTTTTATCTTTTCATAAACCCACTAAGGGTTGGTTTTATCTTTTCACGAACCCACTAGGGGTTGGACTTATCTATTGAGTCAGTTAGAGTTTTTGTAATTTTCTTATAAGGCCTGATATTTACCACTATTGTGCCATGATTTAAGCTCTATTTAGGTTCTATTATATGTGCTTAGCGTATGTCTTAGAGTATTTCGGGTGAAAATCCATTAGCTTTGGGATTTACATTTTATAAACCCACTAGGGGTTGGTTTTATCTTTTCATAAACCCACTAAGGGTTAGTTTTCTTTTTCATAAACCTACTAGGGGTTGGATTTATCTATAGTGTAGGTTAGGGTTTTTGTAGTTTCATGATAAGGCCTGATATTTACCACTATTGTGCCATTAGATAAGCTCTATTTAGGTTCTATTATATGTGTTTAGAGTATGTCTTAGAGTATTTCGGGTGAAAACGCATTAGCTTTAGGATTTAGAGTTCATAAACCCACTAGGGGTTGGTTTTATGTTTTCCTAAACCCACTAAGGGTTGGTTTTATCTTTTCATAAACCCACTAGGGGTTGTTTTTATCTATTGAGTCGGTTAGGGTTTTTGTAGTTTCCTGATAAGGCCAGATATTTACCACTATTGTGCCATGATATAAGCTCTATTTAGGTTCTATTATATGTGTTTAGAGTATGTCTTAGAGTATTTCGTGTGAAAACCCATTAGCTATAGGATTTAGATTTCATAAACCCACAAGGGGATGGTTTTATCTTTTCATAAACCCACTAAGGGTTGGTTTTATCTTTTCATGAACCCACTAGGGGTTGGATTTATCTATTGAGTCGGTTAGGGTTTTTGTAGTTTTCTAATAAGGCCTGATATTCACCACTATTGTGCCATGATTTAAGCTATATTTAGGTTCTATTATATGTGCTTAGCGTATGTCTTAGAGTATTTTGGGTGAAAATCCATTAGCTTTGGGATTTACACTTTATAAATCCACTGAGGGGTTGGTTTTATCTTTTCATAACCCCACTAAGGGTTGGTTTTCTCTTTCATCAACCTACTAGGGGTTGGATTTATCTATAGTGTCGGTTAGGGTTTTTGTAGTTTCCTGATAAGGCCTGATATTTACCACTATTGTGCCATGATATAAGCTCTATTTAGGTTCTATTATATGTGTTTAGAGTATGTCTTAGAGTATTTCGGGTGAAAACGCATTAGCTTTAGGATTTAGAGTTCATAAACCCACTAGGGGTTGGTTTTATCTTTTCATAAACCCACTAAGGGTTGGTTTTATCTTTTCATAAATCCACTAGGGGTTGGATTTATCTATTGAGTCGGTTAGGGTTTTTGTAGTTTTCTGATAAGGCCTGATATTTACCACTATTGTGCCATGATATAAGCTCTATTTAGGTTCTATTATATGTGTTTAGAGTATGTCTTAGAGTATTTCGGGTGAAAACCATTAGCTTTAGGATTTAGATTTCATAAACCCACTAGGGGTTGGTTTTATCTTTTCATAAACCCACTAAGGGTTGGTTTTATCTTTCATAAACCCACTAGGGGTTGGATTTATCTATAGTGTCGGTTAGGGTTTTTGTAGTTTCCTTATAAGGCCTGATATTTACCACTATTGTGCCATGATATAAGCTCTATTTAGGTTCTATTATATGTGTTTAGAGTATGTCTTAGAGTATTTCGGGTGAAAACGCATTAGCTTTAGGATTTAGATTTCATAAACCCACTAGGGGTTGGTTTTATCTTTTCATAAACCCACTAAGGGTTGGTTTTATCTTTTCATAAACCCACTAGGGGTTGGATTTATCTATTGAGTCGGTTAGGGTTTTTGTAGTTTTCTGATAAGGCCTGATATTTACCACTATTGTGCATGATATAAGCTCTATTTAGGTTCTATTATATGTGTTTAGAGTATGTCTTAGAGTATTTCGGGTGAAAACCCATTAGCTTTAGGATTTAGATTTCATAAACCCACAAGGGGTTGGTTTTATCTTTTCATAAACCCACTAAGGGTTGGTTTTATCTTTTCATAAACCCACTAGGGGTTGGATTTATCTATTGAGTCGGTTAGAGTTTTTGTAGTTTTCTTATAAGGCCTGATATTTACCACTATTGTGCCATGATTTAAGCTCTATTTAGGTTCTATTATATGTGTTTAGCGTATGTCTTAGAGTATTTCGGGTGAAAATCCATTAGCTTTAGGATTTAGATTTCATAAACCCACTAGGGGTTGGTTTTATCTTTTCATAAACCCACTAAGGGTTGGTTTATCTTTTCATAAACCCACTAGGGGTTGGATTTATCTATAGAGTCGGTTAGGGTTTTTGTAGTTTCATGATAAGGCCTGATATTTACCACTATTGTGCCATGATATAAGCTCTATTTAGGTTCTATTATATGTGTTTAGAGTATGTCTTAGAGTATTTCGGGTGAAAACGCATTAGCTTTAGGATTTAGATTTCATAAACCCACTAGGGGTTGGTTTTATCTTTTCATAAACCCACTAAGGGTTGGTTTTATCTTTTCATAAACCCACTAGGGGTTGGATTTATCTATTGAGTCGGTTAGGGTTTTTGTAGTTTCCTGATAAGGCCTGATATTTACCACTATTGTGCCATGATATAAGCTCTATTTAGGTTCTATTATATGTGTTTAGAGTATGTCTTAGAGTATTTCGGGTGAAAACCCATTAGCTTTAGGATTTAGATTTCATAAACCCACTAAGGGGTTGGTTTTATCTTTTCATAAACCCACTAAGGGTTGGTTTTATCTTTTCATAAACCCACTAGGGGTTGGATTTATCTATTGAGTCGGTTAGGGTTTTTGTAGTTTTCTAATAAGGCCTGATATTTACCACTATTGTGCCATGATATAAGCTCTATTTAGGTTCTATTATATGTGTTAGAGTATGTCTTAGAGTATTTCGGGTGAAAACCATTAGCTTTAGGATTTAGATTTCATAAACCCACTAGGGGTTGGTTTTATCTTTTCATAAACCCACTAAGGGTTGGTTTTATCTTTTCATAAACCCACTAGGGGTTGGATTTATCTATAGAGTCGGTTAGGGTTTTTGTAGTTTCCTGATAAGGCCTGATATTTACCACTATTGTGCCATGATATAAGCTCTATTTAGGTTCTATTATATGTGTTTAGAGTATGTCTTAGAGTATTTCGGGTGAAAACGCATTAGCTTTAGGATTTAGATTTCATAAACCCACTAGGGGTTGGTTTTATCTTTTCATAAACCCACTAAGGGTTGGTTTTATCTTTTCATAAATCCACTAGGGGTTGGATTTATCTATTGAGTCGGTTAGGGTTTTTGTAGTTTTCTGATAAGGCCTGATATTTACCACTATTGTGCATTGATATAAGCTCTATTTAGGTTCTATTATATGTGTTTAGAGTATGTCTTAGAGTATTTCGGGTGAAAACCATTAGCTTTAGGATTTAGATTTCATAAACCCACTAGGGGTTGGTTTTATCTTTTCATAAACCCACTAAGGGTTGGTTTTATCTTTTCATAAACCCACTAGGGGTTGGATTTATCTATTGAGTCGGTTAGGGTTTTTGTAGTTTCCTGATAAGGCCTGATATTTACCACTATTGTGCCATGATATAAGCTCTATTTAGGTTCTATTATATGTGTTTAGAGTATGTCTTAGAGTATTTCGGGTGAAAACCCATTAGCTTTAGGATTTAGATTTCATAAACCCACTAGGGGTTGGTTTTATCTTTTCATAAACCCACTAAGGGTTGGTTTTATCTTTTCATAAACCCACTAGGGGTTGATTTTATCTATAGAGTCGGTTAGGGTTTTTGTAGTTTCCTGATAAGGCTGATATTTACCACTATTGTGCCATGATATAAGCTCTATTTAGGTTCTATTATATGTGTTTAGAGTATGTCTTAGAGTATTTCGGGTGAAAACCCATTAGCTTTAGGATTTAGATTTCATAAACCCACTAGGGGTTGGTTTTATCTTTTCATAAACCCACTAAGGGTTGGTTTTATCTTTTCATAAACCACTAGGGGTTGGATTTATCTATAGAGTCGGTTAGGGTTTTTGTAGTTTCCTGATAAGGCCTGATATTTACCACTATTGTGCCATGATATAAGCTCTATTTAGGTTCTATTATATGTGTTTAGAGTATGTCTTAGAGTATTTCGGGTGAAAACGCATTAGCTTTAGGATTTAGATTTCATAAACCCACTAGGGGTTGGTTTTATCTTTTCATAAACCCACTAAGGGTTGGTTTTATCTTTTCATAAACCCACTAGGGGTTGGATTTATCTATAGAGTCGGTTAGGGTTTTTGTAGTTTCCTGATAAGGCCTGATATTTACCACTATTGTGCCATGATATAAGCTCTATTTAGGTTCTATTATATGTGTTTAGAGTATGTCTTAGAGTATTTCGGGTGAAAACGCATTAGCTTTAGGATTTAGATTTCATAAACCCACTAGGGGTTGGTTTTATCTTTTCATAAACCCACTAAGGGTTGGTTTTATCTTTTCATAAACCCACTAGGGGTTGGATTTATCTATTGAGTCGGTTAGGGTTTTTGTAGTTTTCTGATAAGGCCTGATATTTACCACTATTGTGCCATGATATAAGCTCTATTTAGGTTCTATTATATGTGTTTAGAGTATGTCTTAGAGTATTTCGGGTGAAAACCATTAGCTTTAGGATTTAGATTTCATAAACCCACTAGGGGTTGGTTTTATCTTTTCATAAACCCACTAAGGGTTGGTTTTATCTTTCATAAACCCACTAGGGGTTGGATTTATCTATAGAGTCGGTTAGGGTTTTTGTAGTTTCCTGATAAGGCCTGATATTTACCACTATTGTGCCATGATATAAGCTCTATTTAGGTTCTATTATATGTGTTTAGAGTATGTCTTAGAGTATTTCGGGTGAAAACGCATTAGCTTTAGGATTTAGATTTCATAAACCCACTAGGGGTTGGTTTTATCTTTTCATAAACCCACTAAGGGTTGGTTTTATCTTTTCATAAATCCACTAGGGGTTGGATTTATCTATTGAGTCGGTTAGGGTTTTTGTAGTTTTCTGATAAGGCCTGATATTTACCACTATTGTGCATGATATAAGCTCTATTTAGGTTCTATTATATGTGTTTAGAGTATGTCTTAGAGTATTTCGGGTGAAAACCCATTAGCCTTAGGATTTAGATTTCATAAACCCACAAGGGGTTGGTTTTATCTTTTCATAAACCCACTAAGGGTTGGTTTTATCTTTCATAAACCCACTAGGGGTTGGATTTATCTATTGAGTCGGTTAGGGTTTTTGTAGTTTTCTGATAAGGCCTGATATTTACCACTATTGTGCCATGATTTAAGCTCTATTTAGGTTCTATTATATGTGTTTAGCGTATGTCTTAGAGTATTTCGGGTGAAAATCCATTAGCTTTAGGATTTACATTTCATAAACCCACTAGGGGTTGGTTTTATCTTTTCATAAACCCACTAAGGGTTGGTTTTATCTTTTCATAAACCCACTAGGGGTTGGATTTATCTATAGAGTCGGTTAGGGTTTTTGTAGTTTCCTGATAAGGCCTGATATTTACCACTATTGTGCCATGATATAAGCTCTATTTAGGTTCTATTATATGTGTTTAGAGTATGTCTTAGAGTATTTCGGGTGAAAACGCATTAGCTTTAGGATTTAGATTTCATAAACCCACTAGGGGTTGGTTTTATCTTTTCATAAACCCACTAAGGGTTGGTTTTATCTTTTCATAAACCCACTAGGGGTTGGATTTATCTATTGAGTCGGTTAGGGTTTTTGTAGTTTCCTGATAAGGCCTGATATTTACCACTATTGTGCCATGATATAAGCTCTATTTAGGTTCTATTATATGTGTTTAGAGTATGTCTTAGAGTATTTCGGGTGAAAACCATTAGCTTTAGGATTTAGATTTCATAAACCCACTAGGGGTTGGTTTTATCTTTTCATAAACCCACTAAGGGTTGGTTTTATCTTTTCATAAACCCACTAGGGGTTGGATTTATCTATTGAGTCGGTTAGGGTTTTTGTAGTTTTCTGATAAGGCCTGATATTTACCACTATTGTGCCATGATATAAGCTCTATTTAGGTTCTATTATATGTGTTTAGAGTATGTCTTAGAGTATTTCGGGTGAAAACCATTAGCTTTAGGATTTAGATTTCATAAACCCACTAGGGGTTGGTTTTATCTTTTCATAAACCCACTAAGGGTTGGTTTTATCTTTCATAAACCCACTAGGGGTTGGATTTATCTATAGAGTCGGTTAGGGTTTTTGTAGTTTCCTGATAAGGCCTGATATTTACCACTATTGTGCCATGATATAAGCTCTATTTAGGTTCTATTATATGTGTTTAGAGTATGTCTTAGAGTATTTCGGGTGAAAACCCATTAGCTTTAGGATTTAGATTTCATAAACCCACTAGGGGTTGGTTTTATCTTTTCATAAACCCACTAAGGGTTGGTTTTATCTTTTCATAAACCCACTAGGGGTTGGATTTATCTATTGAGTCGGTTAGGGTTTTTGTAGTTTCCTGATAAGGCCTGATATTTACCACTATTGTGCCATGATATAAGCTCTATTTAGGTTCTATTATATGTGTTTAGAGTATGTCTTAGAGTATTTCGGGTGAAAACGCATTAGCTTTAGGATTTAGATTTCATAAACCCACTAGGGGTTGGTTTTATCTTTTCATAAACCCACTAAGGGTTGGTTTTATCTTTTCATAAACCCACTAGGGGTTGGATTTATCTATTGAGTCGGTTAGGGTTTTTGTAGTTTCCTGATAAGGCCTGATATTTACCACTATTGTGCCATGATATAAGCTCTATTTAGGTTCTATTATATGTGTTTAGAGTATGTCTTAGAGTATTTCGGGTGAAAACGCATTAGCTTTAGGATTTAGATTTCATAAACCCACTAGGGGTTGGTTTTATCTTTTCATAAACCCACTAAGGGTTGGTTTTATCTTTTCATAAACCCACTAGGGGTTGGATTTATCTATAGAGTCGGTTAGGGTTTTTGTAGTTTCCTGATAAGGCCTGATATTTACCACTATTGTGCCATGATATAAGCTCTATTTAGGTTCTATTATATGTGTTTAGAGTATGTCTTAGAGTATTTCGGGTGAAAACCATTAGCTTTAGGATTTAGATTTCATAAACCCACTAGGGGTTGGTTTTATCTTTTCATAAACCCACTAAGGGTTGGTTTTATCTTTTCATAAACCCACTAGGGGTTGGATTTATCTATTGAGTCGGTTAGGGTTTTTGTAGTTTCCTGATAAGGCCTGATATTTACCACTATTGTGCCATGATATAAGCTCTATTTAGGTTCTATTATATGTGTTTAGAGTATGTCTTAGAGTATTTCGGGTGAAAACCATTAGCTTTAGGATTTAGATTTCATAAACCCACTAGGGGTTGGTTTTATCTTTTCATAAACCCACTAAGGGTTGGTTTTATCTTTTCATAAACCCACTAGGGGTTGGATTTATCTATTGAGTCGGTTAGGGTTTTTGTAGTTTTCTGATAAGGCCTGATATTTACCACTATTGTGCCATGATATAAGCTCTATTTAGGTTCTATTATATGTGTTTAGAGTATGTCTTAGAGTATTTCGGGTGAAAACGCATTAGCTTTAGGATTTAGATTTCATAAACCCACTAGGGGTTGGTTTTATCTTTTCATAAACCCACTAAGGGTTGGTTTTATCTTTTCATAAACCCACTAGGGGTTGGATTTATCTATTGAGTCGGTTAGGGTTTTTGTAGTTTCCTGATAAGGCCTGATATTTACCACTATTGTGCCATGATATAAGCTCTATTTAGGTTCTATTATATGTGTTTAGAGTATGTCTTAGAGTATTTCGGGTGAAAACCCATTAGCTTTAGGATTTAGATTTCATAAACCCACTAGGGGTTGGTTTTATCTTTTCATAAACCCACTAAGGGTTGGTTTTATCTTTTCATAAACCCACTAGGGGTTGGATTTATCTATTGAGTCGGTTAGGGTTTTTGTAGTTTTCCTAATAAGGCCTGATATTTACCACTATTGTGCCATGATATAAGCTCTATTTAGGTTCTATTATATGTGTTTAGAGTATGTCTTAGAGTATTTCGGGTGAAAACCATTAGCTTTAGGATTTAGATTTCATAAACCCACTAGGGGTTGGTTTTATCTTTTCATAAACCCACTAAGGGTTGGTTTTATCTTTTCATAAACCCACTAGGGGTTGGATTTATCTATAGAGTCGGTTAGGGTTTTTGTAGTTTCCTGATAAGGCCTGATATTTACCACTATTGTGCCATGATATAAGCTCTATTTAGGTTCTATTATATGTGTTTAGAGTATGTCTTAGAGTATTTCGGGTGAAAACGCATTAGCTTTAGGATTTAGATTTCATAAACCCACTAGGGGTTGGTTTTATCTTTTCATAAACCCACTAAGGGTTGGTTTTATCTTTTCATAAACCCACTAGGGGTTGGATTTATCTATTGAGTCGGTTAGGGTTTTTGTAGTTTCCTGATAAGGCCTGATATTTACCACTATTGTGCCATGATATAAGCTCTATTTAGGTTCTATTATATGTGTTTAGAGTATGTCTTAGAGTATTTCGGGTGAAAACGCATTAGCTTTAGGATTTAGATTTCATAAACCCACTAGGGGTTGGTTTTATCTTTTCATAAACCCACTAAGGGTTGGTTTTATCTTTTCATAAACCCACTAGGGGTTGGATTTATCTATTGAGTCGGTTAGGGTTTTGTAGTTTTCTGATAAGGCCTGATATTTACCACTATTGTGCCATGATATAAGCTCTATTTAGGTTCTATTATATGTGTTTAGAGTATGTCTTAGAGTATTTCGGGTGAAAACCCATTAGCTTTAGGATTTAGATTTCATAAACCCACTAGGGGTTGGTTTTATCTTTTCATAAACCCACTAAGGGTTGGTTTTATCTTTCATAAACCCACTAGGGGTTGGATTTATCTATAGAGTCGGTTAGGGTTTTTGTAGTTTCCTGATAAGGCCTGATATTTACCACTATTGTGCCATGATATAAGCTCTATTTAGGTTCTATTATATGTGTTTAGAGTATGTCTTAGAGTATTTCGGGTGAAAACCCATTAGCTTTAGGATTTAGATTTCATAAACCCACTAGGGGTTGGTTTTATCTTTTCATAAACCCACTAAGGGTTGGTTTTATCTTTTCATAAACCCACTAGGGGTTGGATTTATCTATTGAGTCGGTTAGGGTTTTTGTAGTTTCTGATAAGGCCTGATATTTACCACTATTGTGCCATGATATAAGCTCTATTTAGGTTCTATTATATGTGTTTAGAGTATGTCTTAGAGTATTTCGGGTGAAAACCCATTAGCTTTAGGATTTAGATTTCATAAACCCACTAGGGGTTGGTTTTATCTTTTCATAAACCCACTAAGGGTTGGTTTTCTCTTTCATAAACCCACTAGGGGTTGGATTTATCTATAGAGTCGGTTAGGATTTTTGTAGTTTCCTGATAAGGCCTGATATTTACCACTATTGTGCCATGATATAAGCTCTATTTAGGTTCTATTATATGTGTTTAGAGTATGTCTTAGAGTATTTCGGGTGAAAACGCATTAGCTTTAGGATTTAGAGTTCATAAACCCACTAGGGGTTGGTTTTATCTTTTCATAAACCCACTAAGGGTTGGTTTTATCTTTTCATAAATCCACTAGGGGTTGGATTTATCTTTTGAGTCGGTTAGGGTTTTTGTAGTTTTCTGATAAGGCCTGATATTACCACTATTGTGTATTGATATAAGCTCTATTTAGGTTCTATTATATGTGTTTAGAGTATGTCTTAGAGTATTTCGGGTGAAAACCCATTAGCTTTAGGATTTAGATTTCAAAAACCCACTAAGGGTTGGTTTTATCTTTTCATAAACCCACTAAGGGTTGGTTTTATCTTTTCATAAACCCACTAGGGGTTGGATTTATCTATTGAGTCGGTTAGGGTTTTTGTAGTTTTCTGATAAGGCCTGATATTTACCACTATTGTGCCATGATATAAGCTCTATTTAGGTTCTATTATATGTGTTTAGAGTATGTCTTAGAGTATTTCGGGTGAAAACGCATTAGCTTTAGGATTTAGATTTCATAAACCCACTAGGGGTTGGTTTTATCTTTTCATAAACCCACTAAGGGTTGGTTTTATCTTTTCATAAACCCACTAGGGGTTGGATTTATCTATTGAGTCGGTTAGGGTTTTTGTAGTTTTCTGATAAGGCCTGATATTTACCACTATTGTGCCATGATTAAGCTCTATTTAGGTTCTATTATATGTGTTTAGAGTATGTCTTAGAGTATTTCGGGTGAAAACCATTAGCTTTAGGATTTAGATTTCATAAACCCACTAGGGGTTGGTTTTATCTTTTCATAAACCCACTAAGGGTTGGTTTTATCTTTTCATAAACCCACTAGGGGTTGGATTTATCTATAGAGTCGGTTAGGGTTTTTGTAGTTTCCTGATAAGGCCTGATATTTACCACTATTGTGCCATGATATAAGCTCTATTTAGGTTCTATTATATGTGTTTAGAGTATGTCTTAGAGTATTTCGGGTGAAAACGCATTAGCTTTAGGATTTAGATTTCATAAACCCACTAGGGGTTGGTTTTATCTTTTCATAAACCCACTAAGGGTTGGTTTTATCTTTTCATAAACCCACTAGGGGTTGGATTTATCTATTGAGTCGGTTAGGGTTTTTGTAGTTTCTGATAAGGCCTGATATTTACCACTATTGTGCCATGATATAAGCTCTATTTAGGTTCTATTATATGTGTTTAGAGTATGTCTTAGAGTATTTCGGGTGAAAACCATTAGCTTTAGGATTTAGATTTCATAAACCCACTAGGGGTTGGTTTTATCTTTTCATAAACCCACTAAGGGTTGGTTTTATCTTTTCATAAACCCACTAGGGGTTGGATTTATCTATTGAGTCGGTTAGGGTTTTTGTAGTTTCTGATAAGGCCTGATATTTACCACTATTGTGCATGATATAAGCTCTATTTAGGTTCTATTATATGTGTTTAGAGTATGTCTTAGAGTATTTCGGGTGAAAACGCATTAGCTTTAGGATTTAGATTTCATAAACCCACTAGGGGTTGGTTTTATCTTTTCATAAACCCACTAAGGGTTGGTTTTATCTTTTCATAAATCCACTAGGGGTTGGATTTATCTATTGAGTCGGTTAGGGTTTTGTAGTTTCTGATAAGGCCTGATATTTACCACTATTGTGCCATGATATAAGCTCTATTTAGGTTCTATTATATGTGTTTAGAGTATGTCTTAGAGTATTTCGGGTGAAAACCCATTAGCTTTAGGATTTAGATTTCATAAACCCACTAGGGGTTGGTTTTATCTTTTCATAAACCCACTAAGGGTTGGTTTTATCTTTTCATAAACCCACTAGGGGTTGGATTTATCTATTGAGTCGGTTAGGGTTTTTGTAGTTTCCTGATAAGGCCTGATATTTACCACTATTGTGCCATGATATAAGCTCTATTTAGGTTCTATTATATGTGTTTAGAGTATGTCTTAGAGTATTTCGGGTGAAAACCCATTAGCTTTAGGATTTAGATTTCATAAACCCACAAGGGGTTGGTTTTATCTTTTCATAAACCCACTAAGGGTTGGTTTTATCTTTTCATAAACCCACTAGGGGTTGGATTTATCTATTGAGTCGGTTAGGGTTTTTGTAGTTTCTGATAAGGCCTGATATTTACCACTATTGTGCCATGATTAAGCTCTATTTAGGTTCTATTATATGTGCTTAGAGTATGTCTTAGAGTATTTCGGGTGAAAACCCATTAGCTTTAGGATTTACATTTCATAAACCCACTAGGGGTTGGTTTTATCTTTTCATAAACCCACTAAGGGTTGGTTTTCTCTTTCATAAACCTACTAGGGGTTGGATTTATCTATAGTGTCGGTTAGGATTTTTGTAGTTTCCTGATAAGGCCTGATATTTACCACTATTGTGCCATGATATAAGCTCTATTTAGGTTCTATTATATGTGTTTAGAGTATGTCTTAGAGTATTTCGGGTGAAAACGCATTAGCTTTAGGATTTAGATTTCATAAACCCACTAGGGGTTGGTTTTATCTTTTCATAAACCCACTAAGGGTTGGTTTTATCTTTTCATAAATCCACTAGGGGTTGGATTTATCTTTTGAGTCGGTTAGGGTTTTTGTAGTTTTCTGATAAGGCCTGATATTTACCACTATTGTGTATTGATATAAGCTCTATTTAGGTTCTATTATATGTGTTTAGAGTATGTCTTAGAGTATTTCGGGTGAAAACCCATTAGCTTTAGGATTTAGATTTCAAAAACCCACTAAGGGTTGGTTTTATCTTTTCATAAACCCAATAAGGGTTGGTTTTATCTTTTACAAACCCACTAGGGGTTAATATTTATCTATTGAGTCGGTTAGGATTTTTGTTTTTGCTGATAAGGCCTGATATTTACCATTATTGTTCCATGATATAAACTCTATTTAGGTTCTATTATATGTGTTTAGAGTATGTCTTAGAGTATTTCGAGTGAAAACGCATTAGCTATAGGATTTAGATTTCGTAAACCCACAAGGGGTTGGTTTTATCTTTTCATAAACCCACTAAGGGTTGGTTTTATCATTTCATGAACCCACTAAGGGTTGGATTTATCCATTGAGTTGGTTAAGGTTTTTGTAGTTTTCTTATAAGGCCTGATATTTACCACTATTGTGCCATGATTTAAGCTCTATTTAGGTTCTATTATATGTGCCTAGCGTATGTCTTAGAGTATATCGGGTGAAAATCCATTAGCTTTGGGATTTACATTTTATAAACCCACTAGGGTTTGGTTTTATCTTTTTATAAACCCACTAAGGGTTGGTTTTCTTTTTCATAAACCTACTAGGGGTTTGGATTTATCTATGAGTCGTTAGGTTTTTGTAGTTTCCTGATAAGGCCTGATATTTACCACTATTGTGCCATGATATAAGCTCTATTTAGGTTCTATTATATGTGTTTAGAGTATGTCTTAGAGTAATTTCGGGTGAAAACCCATTAGCTTTAGGATTTAGATTTCATAAACCCACTAGGGGTTGGTTTTATCTTTTCATAAACCCACTAAGGTTGGTTTTATCTTTCATAAACCCACTAGGGTTGGATTTATCTATAGAGTCGGTTAGCGGTTTTTGTAGTTTCTGATAAGGCCTGATATTTACCACTATGTGCCATTGATATAAGCTCTATTTAGGTTCTATTAATGTGTTTAGAGTATGTCTTAGAGTATTCGGGTGAAAAACGCATTAGCTTTTAGGATTTAGATTTCATAAACCCACTAGGGTTGGTTTTATCTTTTCATAAACCCACTAAGGGTTGGTTTTATCTTTTCATAAACCCACTAGGGGTTGGATTTATCTATTGAGTCGGTTAGGGTTTTTGTAGTTTCTGATAAGGCCTGATATTTACCACTATTGTGTCATGATATAAGCTCTATTTAGGTTCTATTATATGTGTTTAGAGTATGTCTTAGAGTATTTCGGGTGAAAACGCATTAGCTTTAGGATTTAGATTTCATAAACCCACTAGGGGTTGGTTTTATCTTTTCATAAACCCACTAAGGGTTGGTTTTTATCTTTTCATAAACCCACTAGGGGTTGGATTTATCTATTGAGTCGGTTAGGGTTTTTGTAGTTTTCTGATAAGGCCTGATATTTACCACTATTGTGCCATGATATAAGCTCTATTTAGGTTCTATTATATGTGTTTAGAGTATGTCTTAGAGTATTTCGGGTGAAAACGCATTAGCTTTAGGATTTAGATTTCATAAACCCCACAAGGGGTTGGTTTTATCTTTTCATAAACCCACTAAGGGTTGGTTTTATCTTTTCATGAACCCACTAGGGGTTGGATTTATCTATTGAGTCGGTTAGGGTTTTTGTAGTTTTCTAATAAGGCCTGATATTTACCACTATTGTGCCATGATTTAAGCTCTATTTAGGTTCTATTATATGTGCTTAGCGTATGTATTAGAGTATTTCGGGTGAAAATCCATTAGCTTTGGGATTTACATTTTATAAACCCACTAGGGGTTGGTTTTATCCTTTCATAAACCCACTAAGGGTTGGTTTTCTCTTTCATAAACCTACTAGGGGTTGGATTTATGTATAGTGTCGGTTAGGGTTTTTGTAGTTTCCTGATAAGGCCTGATATTTACCACTATTGTGCCATGATATAAGCTCTATTTAGGTTCTATTATATGTGCTTAGAGTATGTCTTAGAGTATTTCGGGTGAAAACGCATTAGCTTTAGGATTTAGAGTTCATAAACCCACTAGGGGTTGGTTTTATCTTTTCATAAACCCACTAAGGGTTGGTTTTATCTTTTCATAAACCCACTAGGGGTTGGATTTATCTATTGAGTCGGTTAGGGTTTTGTAGTTTTCTGATAAGGCCTGATATTTACCACTATTGTGCCATGATATAAGCTCTATTTAGGTTCTATTATATGTGTTTAGAGTATGTCTTAGAGTATTTCGGGTGAAAACCATTAGCTTTAGGATTTAGATTTCATAAACCCACTAGGGGTTGGTTTTATCTTTTCATAAACCCACTAAGGTTGGTTTTATCTTTTCATAAACCCACTAGGGGTTGGATTTATCTATTGAGTCGGTTAGGGTTTTTGTAGTTTCCTGATAAGGCCTGATATTTACCACTATTGTGCCATGATATAAGCTCTATTTAGGTTCTATTATATGTGTTTAGAGTATGTCTTAGAGTATTTCGGGTGAAAACGCATTAGCTTTAGGATTTAGATTTCATAAACCCACTAGGGTTGGTTTTATCTTTTCATAAACCCACTAAGGGTTGGTTTTATCTTTTCATAAACCCACTAGGGGTTGGATTTATCTATTGAGTCGGTTAGGGTTTTTGTAGTTTCCTGATAAGGCCTGATATTTACCACTATTGTGCCATGATATAAGCTCTATTTAGGTTCTATTATATGTGTTTAGAGTATGTCTTAGAGTATTTCGGGTGAAAACCCATTAGCTTTAGGATTTAGATTTCATAAACCCACTAGGGGTTGGTTTTATCTTTTCATAAACCCACTAAGGGTTGGTTTTATCTTTTCATAAACCCACTAGGGGTTGGATTTATCTATTGAGTCGGTTAGGGTTTTTGTAGTTTCCTGATAAGGCCTGATATTTACCACTATTGTGCCATGATATAAGCTCTATTTAGGTTCTATTATATGTGTTTAGAGTATGTCTTAGAGTATTTCGGGTGAAAACCATTAGCTTTAGGATTTAGATTTCATAAACCCACTAGGGGTTGGTTTTATCTTTTCATAAACCCACTAAGGGTTGGTTTTATCTTTTCATAAACCCACTAGGGGTTGGATTTATCTATTGAGTCGGTTAGGTTTTTGTAGTTTTCTGATAAGGCCTGATATTTACCACTATTGTGCCATGATATAAGCTCTATTTAGGTTCTATTATATGTGTTTAGAGTATGTCTTAGAGTATTTCGGGTGAAAACCATTAGCTTTAGGATTTAGATTTCATAAACCCACTAGGGTTGGTTTTATCTTTTCATAAACCCACTAAGGGTTGGTTTTATCTTTTCATAAACCCACTAGGGGTTGGATTTATCTATTGAGTCGGTTAGGGTTTTTGTAGTTTCCTGATAAGGCCTGATATTTACCACTATTGTGCCATGATATAAGCTCTATTTAGGTTCTATTATATGTGTTTAGAGTATGTCTTAGAGTATTTCGGGTGAAAACCCATTAGCTTTAGGATTTAGATTTCATAAACCCACTAGGGTTGGTTTTATCTTTTCATAAACCCACTAAGGGTTGGTTTACTTTTCAGAAACCCCACTAGGGGTTGGATTTATCTATAGAGCCGGTTAGGGTTTTTGTAGTTTCCTGATAAGGCCTGATATTTACCACTATTGTGCCATGATATAAGCTCTATTTAGGTTCTATTATATGTGTTTAGAGTATGTCTTAGAGTATTTCGGGTGAAAACCTATTAGCTTTAGGATTACGATTTCATAAACCCACTAGGGGTTGGTTTTATCTTTTCATAAACCCACTAGGGGTTGGATTTATCTATAGTGTCGGTTAGGGTTTTTGTAGTTTCCTGATAAGGCCTGATATTTACCACTATTGTGTATTGATATAAGCTCTATTTAGGTTCTATATATGTGTTTAGAGTATGTGTTAGAGTATTTCGGGTGAAAACCCATTAGCTTTAGGATTTAGATTTCATAAACCCATTAGGGGTTGGTTTTATCTTTTCATAAACCCACTAAGGTTGGTTTTATCTTTTCATAAACCCACTAGGGTTGGATTTATCTATAGAGTCGGTTAGGGTTTTTGTAGTTTCCTGATAAGGCCTGATATTTACCACTATTGTGCCATGATATAAGCTCTATTTAGGTTCTATTATATGTGTTTAGAGTATGTCTTAGAGTATTTCGGGTGAAAACGCATTAGCTTTAGGATTTAGATTTCATAAACCCACTAGGGGTTGGTTTTATTTTTCATAAACCCACTAAGGGTTGGTTTTATCTTTTCATAAACCACTAGGGGTTGGATTTATCTATTGAGTCGGTTAGGGTTTTTGTAGTTTTCCTGATAAGGCCTGATATTTACCACTATTGTGCATGATATAAGCTCTATTTAGGTTCTATTATATGTGTTTAGAGTATGTCTTAGAGTTTTTCGGGTGAAAACCCATTAGCTTTAGGATTTAGATTTCATAAACCCACAAGGGGTTGGTTTTATCTTTCATAAACCCACTAAGGGTTGGTTTTATCTTTTCATAAACCCACTAGGGGTTGGATTTATCTATAGAGTCGGTTAGGGTTTTTGTAGTTTCCTGATAAGGCCTAATATTTACCACTATTGTGCCATGATATAAGCTCTATTTAGGTTCTATTATATGTGTTTAGAGTATGTCTTAGAGTATTTCGGGTGAAAACCCATTAGCTTTAGGATTTAGATTTCATAAACCCACTAGGGGTTGGTTTTATCTTTTCATAAACCTACTAAGGGTTGGTTTTATCTTTTCATAAATCCACTAGGGTTGGATTTATCTATAGAGTCGGTTAGGGTTTTGTAGTTTCCTTATAGGGCCTGATATTTACCACTATTGTGCTTTGATATAAGCTCTATTTAAGTTCTATTATATGTGTTTAGAGTATGTCTTAGAGTATTTCGGGTGAAAACCCATTAGCTTTAGGATTTAGATTTCATAAACCCATTAAGGGTTGGTTTTATCTTTTCATAAACCCACTAAGGTTTGGTTTTATCTTTCATAAACCAACTAGGGGTTGGATTTTTCTATAGAGTCGGTTAGAATTTTTTATAGTTTCCTGATAAGGCCTGTTATTTACCACTATTGTGTCATGATATAAACTCTATTTAAGGTTCAATTATATGTGTTTAGAGTATGTCTTAGAGTATTTCGGGTGAAAACGCATTAGCTTTAGGATTTAGATTTCATAAACCCACCAAGGGTTAGTTTTATCTTTTCATAAACCCACTAAGGGTTGGTTTTATCTTTTCATAAACCCACTAGGGGTTGGATTTATCTATAGAGTCGGTTAGGGTTTTGTTGTTCGCTGATAAGGCTTGATATTTACCACTATTGTGCCATGATATAAGCTCTCTTTAGGTTCTATTATATGTGTTTAGAGTATGTCTTAGAGTATTTCGGGTGACAAAGCATTACCTTTAGGATTTAGATTTCGTAAACCCACTAGGGGTTGGTTTTATCTTTTCATAAACCCACTAAGGGTTGGTTTTTATCTTTTCATAAACCCACTAGGGGTTGGATTTATCTATTGAGTCGGTTAGGGTTTTTGTAGTTTTCTGATAAGGCCTGATATTTACCACTATTGTGTCATTGATATAAGCTCTATTTAGGTTCTGTTATATGTGTTTAGAGTATGTCTTAGAGTAATTCGGGTGAAAACCCATTAGCTTTAGGATTTAGATTTCATAAACCCACTAGGGGTTGGTTTTATCTTTTCATAAACCCACTAAGGGTTGGTTTTATCTTTTCATAAACCCACTAGGGGTTGTTTTATCTATTGAGTCGGTTAGGGTTTTTGTAGTTTCCTGATAAGGCCTGATATTTACCACTATTGTGCCATGATATAAGCTCTATTTAGGTTCTATTATATGTGTTTAGAGTATGTCTTAGAGTATTTCGGGTGAAAACGCATTAGCTTTAGGATTTAGAGTTCATAAACCCACTAGGGGTTGGTTTTATCTTTCATAAACCCACTAAGGGTTGGTTTTATCTTTTCATAAATCCACTAGGGGTTGGATTTATCTATTGAGTCGGTTAGGGTTTTTGTAGTTTTCCTGATAAGGCCTGATATTTACCACTATTGTGCATTGATATAAGCTCTATTTAGGTTCTATTATATGTGTTTAGAGTATGTCTTAGAGTATTTCGGGTGAAAACGCATTAGCTTTAGGATTTAGAGTTCATAAACCCACTAGGGTTGGTTTTATCTTTTCATAAACCCACTAAGGGTTGGTTTTATCTTTTCATAAACCCACTAGGGGTTGGATTTATCTATTGAGTCGGTTAGGGTTTTAGGTAGTTTTCTGATAAGGCCTGATATTTACCACTATTGTGCCATGATATAAGCTCTATTTAGGTTCTATTATATGTGTTTAGAGTATGTCTTAGAGTATTTCGGGTGAAAACCCATTAGCTTTAGGATTTAGATTTCGTAAACCCACTAGGGGTTGGTTTTATCTTTTCATAAACCCACTAAGGGTTGGTTTGATCTTTTCATAAACCCACTAGGGGTTGTTTTTATCTATTGAGTCGGTTAGGGTTTTTGTGGTTTCCTGATAAGGCCTGATATTTACCACTATTGTGCCATGATATAAGCTCTAGTTAGGTTCTATTATATGTGTTTAGAGTATGTCTTAGAGTATTTCGGGTGAAAACCATTAGCTTTAGGATTTAGATTTCGTAAACCCACTAAGGGGTTGGTTTTATCTTTTCATAAACCCACTAAGGGTTTGGTTTTATCTTTTCATAAACCCACTAGGGTTGGATTTATCTATTGAGTCGGTTAGGGTTTTTGTAGTTTTCTGATAAGGCCTGATATTTACCACTATTGTGCCATGATTTAAGCTCTATTTAGGTTCTATTATATGTTTAGAGTATGTCTTAGAGTATTTCGGGTTGAAAAACCATTAGCTTAGGATTTAGATTTCATAAACCCACTAGGGGTTGGTTTTATCTTTTCATAAACCCACTAAGGGTTGGTTTTATCTTTTCATAAACCCACTAGGGGTTGGATTTATCTATAGAGTCGGTTAGGGTTTTTGTAGTTTCTGATAAGGCCTGATATTTACCACTATTGTGCCATGATATAAGCTCTATTTAGTTCTATTATATGTGTTTAGAGTATGTCTTAGAGTATTTCGGGTGAAAACCCATTAGCTTTAGGATTTAGATTTCATAAACCCACTAGGGGTTGGTTTTATCTTTTCATAAACCCACTAAGGGTTGGTTTTATCTTTTCATAAACCCACTAGGGGTTGGATTTATCTATAGAGTCGGTTAGGGGTTTTGTAGTTTCCTGATAAGGCCTGATATTTACCACTATTGTTGCCATTGATATAAGCTCTATTTAGTTCTATTATATGTGTTTAGAGTATGTCTTAGAGTATTTCGGGTGAAAACCCATTAGCTTTAGGATTTAGATTCATAAACCCACTAGGGGTTGGTTTTATCTTTTCATAAACCCACTAAGGTTTGGTTTTATCTTTCATAAACCCACTAGGGGTTGGATTTTATCTATAGAGTCGGTTAGAATTTTTATAGTTTCCTGATAAGGCCTGTTATTTACCACTATTGTGTCATGATATAAACTCTATTAAGGTTCAATTATATGTGTTTAGAGTATGTCTTAGAGTATTTCGGGTGAAAACGCATTAGCTTTAGGATTTAGATTTCATAAACCCACAAGGGTTAGTTTTATCTTTTCATAAACCCACTAAGGGTTGGTTTTATCTTTTCATAAACCCCACTAGGGGTTGGATTTATCTATAGAGTCGGTTAGGGTTTTGTTTGTTCGCTGATAAGGCTTGATATTTACCACTATTGTGCCATGATATAAGCTCTCTTTAGGTTCTATTATATGTGTTTAGAGTATGTCTTAGAGTATTTCGGGTGACAAAGCATTACTCTAGGATTTAGATTTCGTAAACCCACTAGGGTTGGTTTTATCTTTCATAAACCCACTAAGGGTTGGTTTTATCTTTTCATAAACCCACTAGGGGTTGGATTTATCTATTGAGTCGGTTAGGGTTTTTGTAGTTTTCTGATAAGGCCTGATATTTACCACTATTGTGTATTGATATAAGCTCTATTTAGGTTCTGTTATATGTGTTTAGAGTATGTCTTAGAGTAATTCGGGTGAAAACCCATTAGCTTTAGGATTTAGATTTCATAAACCCACTAGGGGTTGGTTTTATCTTTTCATAAACCCACTAAGGGTTGGTTTTATCTTTTCATAAACCCACTAGGGGTTGTTTTTATCTATTGAGTCGGTTAGGGTTTTTGTAGTTTCCTGATAAGGCCTGATATTTACCACTATTGTGCCATGATATAAGCTCTATTTAGGTTCTGTTATATGTGTTTAGAGTATGTCTTAGAGTATTTCGGGTGAAAACGCTTTAGCTTTAGGATTTAGAGTTCATAAACCCACTAGGGGTTGGTTTTATCTTTTCATAAACCCACTAAGGGTTGGTTTTATCTTTTCATAAATCCACTAGGGGTTGGATTTATCTTTTGAGTCGGTTAGGGTTTTTGTAGTTTTCTGATAAGGCCTGATATTTACCACTATTGTGTATTGATATAAGCTCTATTTAGGTTCTATTATATGTGTTTAGAGTATGTCTTAGAGTATTTCGGGTGAAAACGCATTAGCTTTAGGATTTAGAGTTCATAAACCCACTAGGGGTTGGTTTTATCTTTTCATAAACCCACTAAGGTTTGGTTTTATCTTTTCATAAATCCACTAGGGGTTGGATTTATCTTTTGAGTAGGTTAGGGTTTAGGTAGTTTTCTGATAAGGCCTGATATTTACCACTATTGTGCCATGATATAAGCTCTATTTAGGTTCTATTATATGTGTTTAGAGTATGTCTTAGATTATTTCGGGTGAAAACCCATTAGCTTTAGGATTAAGATTTCGTAAACCCACTAGGGGTTGGTTTTATCTTTTTATAAACCCATTAAGGATTGGTTTGATCTTTTCATAAACCCACTAGGGGTTGTTTTTATCTATTGAGTCGGTTAGGGTTTTTGTGGTTTCCTGATAAGGCCTGATATTTACCACTATTGTGCCATGATATAAACTTTATTTAGGTTCTATTATATGTGTTTAGAGTATGTCTTAGAGTATTTCGGGTGAAAATCCATTAGTTATAGGATTTAGATTTCATAAACCCACTAAGGGTTGGTTTTATCTTTTCACGAACCCACTAGGGGTTGGATTTATCTATTGAATCGGTTAGAGTTTTTGTAGTTTTCTTATAAGGCCTGATATTTACCACTATTGTGCCATGATTTAAGCTCTATTTAGGTTCTATTATATGTGCTTAGCGTATGTCTTAGAGTATTTCGCGGTCAAAATCCATTAGCTTTGGGATTTACATTTTATAAACCCACTAGGGGTTGGTTTTATCTTTTCATAACCCACTAAGGGTTAGTTTTCTTTTTCATAGAACCTACTAGGGTTGCGATTATCTTATAGTGTAGGTTAGGGTTTTTGTAGTTTCCTGATAAGGCCTGATATTTACCATTATTGTGCCATGATATAAGCTCTATTTTAGGTTCTATATATGTGTTTAGAGTATGTCTTAGAGTATTTCGGGTGAAAACCCATTAGCTATAGGATTTAGATTTCATAAACCCACAAGGGGTTGGTTTTATCTTTTCATCAACCCACTAAGGGTTGGTTTTATCTTTTCATGAACCCACTAGGGGTTGGATTTATCTATTGAGTCGGTTAGGGTTTTTGTAATTTTCTAATAAGGCATGATATTTAGCACTATTGTGCCATGATTTAAGCTCTATTTAGGTTCTATTATATGTGCTTAGCATATGTCTTAGAGTATTTCGGGTGAAGAATCCATTAGCTTGGGATTTACATTTTATAAACCCACTAGGGGTTGGTTTTATCTTTCATTAAACCAACTAAGGGTTGGTTTTTCTTCTTTCATAAACCTACTAGGGGTTGGATTTATCTATAGAGTCGGTTAGGAATTTTGTAGTTTCCTGATAAGCCTGATATTTACACTATTGTGCCATGATATAAGCTCTATTTAGGTTCTATTATATGTGTTTAGAGTATGTCTTAGAGTATTTCGAGTGAAAACGCGTTAGCTTTAGGATTTAGATTTCATAAACCCACTAGGGGTTGGTTTTATCTTTTCATAAACCCACTAAGGGTTGGTTTTATCTTTTCATAAACCCACTAGGGGTTGGATTTATCTTTTGAGTAGGTTAGGGTTTTTGTAGTTTTCTGATAAGGCCTGATATTTACTACTATTGTGTATTGATATAAGCTCTATTTAGGTTCTATTATATGTGTTTAGAGTATGTCTTACAGTATTTCGGGTGAAAACCCATTAGCTTTTAGGATTTAGATTTCATAAACCCACTAGGGTTGGTTTTATCTTTTCATAAACCCAATAAGGGTTGGTTTTATCTTTTACAAACCCACTAGGGGTTAATATTTATCTATTGAGTCGGTTAGGGATTTTTGATTTTGCTGATAAGGCCTGATATTTACCATTATTGTGCCATGATATAAGCTCTATTTAGGTTCTATTATATGTGTTTAGAGTATGTCTTAGAGTATTTCGAGTGAAAACACATTAGCTTAGGATTTAGATTTCGTAAACCCACAAGGGGTTTGGTTTTATCTTTTCATAAACCCACTAAGGGTTGGTTTTATCTTTTCATGAACCCACTAGGGGTTGGATTTATCTATTGAGTCGGTTAAGGTTTTTGTAGTTTTCTTATAAGGCCTGATATTTACCACTATTGTGCCATGATTTAAGCTCTATTTAGGTTCTATTATATGTGCTAGCGTATGTCTTAGAGTATTTTGGGTGAAAATCCATTAGCTTTGGGATTTACATTTCATAAACCCACTAGGGTTTCGTTTTATCCTTTTATAAACCCACTAAGGGTTGGTTTTCTTTTCATAAACCTACTAGGGGTGGATATCTTTTCTTTTTGACCAAAGGGGTTGGATATCTATAGTGTAGG